>ML432015.1:0-16742 GCA_005239525.1 Nicotiana knightiana | reverse complement strand
ATCTGCATGCTTAAGACTTAAATCCCCTCTTATTTGAGCCTTTACTTGTTATTTGCTATTTGTACAAATTCACGAAACCATTTGGCCGGGAACCACATTTGTGGATCCTGAAGGGTTCCTAACACCTTCCCCTTAGGATAATTTCAAGCCCTTACCCAAGTCTCTGGTTAGCAACGTAGTTGTAATCAAACCCTTTAGGTGCCCTAACGTACCGTTAAAATCGTTAGGTGGCGACTCTTCAAAATATGCAAACCCCTTTTCCCAAAAGGAACGAGTCGTCCCAACCAATTTCATAAACCCGATCTACACGAGGAAAAAGGGGGCGCGACATCCGTCACTAATTATGGCCCTTGGGGTGCCGAAACGGCTGAATATGTTCTTCTTCAAAAATCCAATCACCACCCTTGCATCATTGGTGGGTAGTGATGCCGCTTCAACCTACTTGGACACGTAGTCTACAGCGACAAGTATGTACTTATTGCCATAGGAACTGAGAAAGGGACCCACGAAGTCTATTCCCCATACATCGAACACCTCGACCTCCTGAATTGGGTTCATGGGCATCTCGTGACGACGGGAAATATTCCCGGTTCGCTGGCATTCATCACAGCCCTTTACCCATAAATGTGCATCCTTAAACACTGTTGTCTAGTAGAAGCCTGTTTCCAGAACTTTCGCGGCTGTCTTGACTCCTTCGAAATGTCCACTATATGCTGATGCGTGACATGCCTACAAAACAGAAGACTGATCTATCTCGGGGACACACCTCTGGATCATGTTTTCAACACAAATCCTAAACAGATAAGGTTCATCCCAATAATACATGCAGAAATCACGGTAAAACATTTTCTTTTGCACAGATGAGAGGTCATAAGGAATTATACCGCTTTCCAGGTAATTTGCAATGTCTGCATACCATTGCACTTTCTCAAGGCTCGTGGCAAGTAGCTGCTCATCTAGAAAGGTTTCTAGAATTTCTTCTACCTCAACTACTTTTTCCGCTCCTTCCAGTCTCAATAAGTGATCAGTGATTTGATTTTTTGTGCCCTTTCGGTCACGAATTTCCAAGTCCAACTCTTGTAGCAGTAGCACCCAACAAATCAGGCGTGGTTTTGACTCTTTCTTCTCAATCAAGTACCTGAGAGCAGCATCATCAGTATAGACGATTACCTTCGAGCCTATCAGGTATGATCTGAACTTGTCAAATGCGAACACTACTGCTAGCATCTTCTTTTCAGTCATAGTGTAGTTTAGATGAGCTCCACTCAACATTCTACTTGCGTAGTAAATTGGGTGCAGGATTTTATCTTTTTGTTGTCCTAGCACTATGCCCACTGCATATTCACTTGCATCACACATTAACTCGAAGGGTTGCTCCCAGTTGGTGGCAACAATGATAGGTGTTGTGACCAATCTCTTTTTCAATTCCTCAAATGCTACCCTACAATCATCAGAAAACACAAAAAAGTGATCTTTTTCTAGCAATTTACACAAAGGGTTAGCAATTTTGGTAAAGTCTTTTATAAATCTCCTGTAAAAACCGCCATGCCCAAGGAAACTTCTGATTGCTTTGACGGATATGGGTGGTGGATGTTTTGCTATCACATCAACTTTTGCGCGATCCACCTCAATGCCCTTGCTTGATACCAAGTATCCCAAGACTCTACCTTCTTGTACCATGAAATGGCACTTCTCCCAGTTTAGTACCAGATTAGTCTTTATACACCTCTTCAACACTCTATTCAGATTCTTAAGGCAGTCATCAAATGAATTTACCACTACTGAGAAATCATCCATGAAACCCTCAATTATTTCCTCTACCATGTCCGTGAAAATGGTCATCATGCACCTTTGGAATGTGGTAGGTGCGTTGCATAGGCCAAATGGCATTCTCCGAAAAGAAAAAATCCCATAGGAGCAGGTGAATGAGGTATTCTCTCTGTCTTCTGGTGCAATAGAGATATGATTGTACCCTGAGTACCCATCCAGAAAACAAAAATGGGACTTCCCTGCCATTATGTCTAACATCTGATCAATGAATGAAAGTGGGAAGTGGTCTTTCCGGGTGGCCAAGTTCAACTTTATGTAATCTATACAAATTCGCCAGCCTTTGACGGTTCGTATAAAGATCAATTCATTCTTATCATACCGTCATCCCACCCATCTTTGGTACATATTGCACTGGGCTAACCCAATTGCTGTCAGAGATGGGGAATATGATTCCCGCATCTAACCACTTAATAATTTTTTTCTTCACCACTTCCTTCATATTGGGGTTCAGCCTTCTTTGGTGTTCTCTAGAAGGTTTGTGTCCATCTTCCAGTAGAATTTTATTCATACAGAAGGCCGGGTTGATCCCCTTGATATCTGCCATGGTCCACCCAAATGCAGTCTTGCACTCTGTCAGCACATGCAAAAGTTGTTATGCCTGAACATCTAACAAACTAGATGATATAATAACAGGTAATGTTGAGTTAGGTCTTAAGAATACATACCTGATATGGGCGGGCAGTGGTTCTTCTATGAATGGCTTGGCTGGAGGAGTTTCCTTTCCTCTAAGCGCAGGGGCTCAAATTCGAATGGTCTCTTCCAAAAACCTTTGCCCTCAAGAGCAAGCACCCATTCTTCCAATTCTTCACCATTAACCTCATCTAGGTTCATGAGACAAGCTTCTAGAGGATCCTCAATGTTTCTTCCAAGATTACATCCACGACATCTATTAAGAGCAATTGGCGAATTCACTTGGTCGCCTCATAGATTTCTTCATGTTGAATGTTATTTCCTCATCATTTAATGTCATCTTGAGCTCTCCGGTTTTGCAGTCAATTAGAGCTCTCCCCGTGGCCAAGAATGGTCTTCCCAAAATTATGAGAATATCCTCATCAACCCAACAATCCAGAATGACAAAATTTGCTGGGAACACAAATTTCCCAACCTGCACCAACACATCATCGAGGATACTAGAAGGCCTTTTTAATGTCGTGTCAGCCAGATGCAATAACATGGACGTGGGTCTAGCTTTTCCAGTCCCAAGACTTTTATAGATATCTAGGGGAATAAGATTTATTCTTGCCCCCAAATCACATAATCCCTTAGCAAATGCAAAGTTACCTATAGTGCAAGGAATTGTGAAACTCCATGCGTCAGACAACTTCTCAGCAATGGGTCTCATCACCACGGCACTGCAACTCTGAGTTAGAGTAACTGTGGCCAAGTCTTGGAAGTCGAACTTACGGGACATCAAGTCCTTCATCATTTTCGCATAGCCAGGCATTTCCTTTAAAGCATCAATCAATGGAATATTTACCTGAATTTGCTTCAACATTTCCAAGAACTTCTTATATTGCTCATATTTTTTATATTTGGCCAACCTCTGTGGGAATGGTGCTGGAGGTCGTTTCTTTCCTGTGATTTGGTTTTTCTCTTGTTCTGACACTGCCTCCACTACTGGTTCCCGTGTTGTCTCAACTTCTTTCTCAACCTCTTTTTCTTTGTTCGCATCTTCTTGGGCACGCTGTATTGTCACCTCAGTCAACACTACTGAATCATCTATCTCAATGGGTACTGGCACAAGTGTCTCAATAGGTCTGCTTTCGAGAGCAATCTCTTGCTCCAAGTCTAGGTCTCTACCATTACGTAGACTCACTACCATTAGCTGCTTCGGGCCCTGCTCCTTTGGATTTATTTGTGTGTCTGCAGGTAACGTCCCATGAGGACGATTATTCAAAGCCATCAAACTCTGACCCAATTGGACATCAATATTCTTTATAGCTGACTCGTGTGAGTCTACTCTTTCATCTATTTTTGCATTGGACCCAATCACTTGTTGCATCATTCCATCGAGTCTAGCTAACCCATCTTCCTGCCTACTAGTGTGTGGCTGTTGAGGTGGATGATAGCCTTGCTGCTGATTTTGATGGTTGTAGCCCTATTGCCTTTGGTAAGGCATCATATTGCCTTATAGTCGCATGGCCCCCGGATTATTGTTGTAGATATGTTGCTGCGGGGTTGGCCTGTATTGTTGATTTTATTGACCCCAATTCTGACGACCTGGTCTCTGTCCCCCATAGTTGGACACATAATTCATGTTTCTGGATAATGTTGGTGATCACCATCAGCATTCCACGAGCCACCAATTGGCTAACTAATGCAAGATGTACATAAACCCTCATTGGTTGTATCAACTATGTGTACCTGCTATTTCTGACCTGATTCCTCCACCTTTTTGGTGAGGATGCTCATTTGTGTCATTAGTGTGGCCATATTTTCAGCTATAGAGTTAGCTGGATGTAAGGCCACAGAGTGGACCACAGGAGTGATGGGAGCGTTTTTGGTTGTCCATCCCGAATTTTGTTCCATCTTGTCGAGCAGGATCTTGCTTTCTCTGAATGTTTTACTCAAGAATTCTCTACCTGCTGAAGCATCAACATTAGCTTTCAAGCTATACGCCAGAACCATGTAAAATCTCTGCCCCAACATCTGCTCGAAAATACCGTGGTGCGGACATACAACCAGCATCCCTTTGAATCTTTCCCACGTCTCTTGCAATGTTTCTGTTGGTTTCTATCTTAAGCTTAAGATCTCATCAATTTGCTGAGCAGTCTTGCTGGGTGAATGAAATTTGTTCACAATCTGCTTGACTTATTCTTCCCAAGTAGTGATGGAATTTATAGGTAGTGAATTAAGCCAAGTCTTAGTTGATCCCGTCATAGAGAATGGAAACAATAATAGCCCTTTTGCTTCCGGAGTTACATTGTGTTGTCTTTGTGTGGCAAAGATTGACAGGAAATTCTTTAAGTGTTGATGAGGATCTTCAATGTATGACCCCGAGAATAGTCCCTTGTTTTGCAACAAAATGCAGCATATTGTTTGTGATTTGGAATGCATCAGCCTGTATCTGTGGGACTACAATCGCGGTGGCTAATTGTCTGTTGTGGGTTGTGCCCAATCATACAAAGCATCCTCTGGCACAAGAGGCGCTACCACCTGCTCATTTGGGTCCTCCACGTTATCCCCATTGTCCTTGTTGTTTACCAGATCTGCCATGTCTGGTGTAAGTTGTGTTCAGTTGAGTTTTGTTGTTGTTTGCATTTCCTGTTTGCCCGACTCAAGGCCTTGAAAACTTTCTCATGATCTGATAATGCTTGAACACTTCACTAGTTCTTGAGGAGTTTCTAGTCATGCACCTATAACACCCAAGATTACAAACGTTAAAATTTCAATGTAATTGATTGAAAGTGAAGTGAATTGACTACACTAAGAATTTTGCACTTCTTTTAATTATAATTGATAACACCGTTAATTCCCCGGAAACGGCGCTAAAATTTGATCACGCCCAACTATGCCTTATAAAAAGGACAAAGCGGTCGCTGCAAATAAATTCCGGTTATTAAGTCCGGAGTCGAATCTCACAATGAATTAACCTATCAATTACTGCTATCAGACCCACACAATTCCACGTAATCGACTTCCCAAAATATTTAGATAACAAATGTGTTGTTTTCTAACTAACTATTACTTAATAAAACTATAATGACTAAGAACTAACAAAGGACGGGTTGTAAACAATAATTAGAATGATCTAAGGTTATGATTTCCCCTATAGTCGTAATCCCTTCCGCTATGTTTGGTATAAATTTTCCTAGTCTTCTCTATTAATCATGAGCACTCTGATTGTCATAAATATCCCCCGAGTAATTACAACAATATACTAGACATATTATCCCGCTTAGATCTCATTCAAGGTTTCGTTATACCTAATCCCACCTTTAAACCCTTCGTTATTGATCCCTCATATACGTCGGGAGTGATGTTGTTCAACATCGACCTAATTATGCACTCTCTCCCGAGTACTACATACTAAATAGGCACAACTAATTCAGGACCCTTCAATTAACTACAACAAGCATGTAGTTGAACAAATAGAGATAAAACTTTGGCAAATCTATATTTAACAAGAATTTCATCTTTCAATAGGTTCCATCAAAACCCTAGATCAAATATTTAGCTACTCATACTAAAACAAGATAAAGCAATAAGATGGTTCATAATTCACAAATAATGAATAAAGAAAGAAGAATGAAAAACTCTAAAGTTGACTTGATCTCCTCTCAGTTGGTCTTGCCTCCAATTGAGTCTAAAACAAGCTTGATGCTTACTTTGGGAGAGTTCTTGGGTTTATATAGGGTTAGGTTAAATTCCTAGCAATTTACACTTTAGCCCCTAAACTTTCTGGCAGCATTACGCTTGACCGCGGTCCCGGACCTGGATTTCAATGCAATCTTTGCCTTTTCTTGCTCTTTTCATCAGGGCTATCCTCGATTGGCCTTGTATGTACACTTTCAACTTCAAAACACTCTTTATCTTCCTCTTAGCTCGAGTAGCTCATGCAATGCATAAAAATCTCAATTAGAGCATTTTGTTATCTTTTAGCATTCAAAACATCAATAAAGCATGATTAATTTAGAGTATAAATAAAATCTACATTGCATAATATACGTTACTATCACCTTGTAGTTTGAGATGCCCATGCCTTGTAAAACTATTCAGATTAATCTCTCTTTCGTTTGAATACTTCTATCAAAGAAATGATAGGAGCAAGAAACACCATATATATGCAATTCAAAACAGATACGGAGCCATGATTTGAAGTTTATGAGTTCGGGATTTTAGTCTGATTAAGTTACTGGGTTATGAATTGATAATTTGTTCATAGTTGATGAATTTCTTAAGACAACAATGCAGGGGCGGAGCTAGCATGCGAGACACGGGTTCCGCCGAACCCAGTAGCTTTGGTCCAAAGTATGTATTTGTCTTAAGAAATTCATTAAATATGAACAACTTATCAATTTGGAACCCAGTAACTTCAACAGACTAAAATCCCGAACTCATAAACTTCAAATCCTGGCTCCGTCTCTGCAAATACATAATTTGAACCAAAGCTACTGGGTTCGGCCGAAACCGTATTTTGCATGCTAGCTCCGCCCTTGTTTCAAAAGCGCAACAAAAGAAATACATTTTTCTTTATGTTTAATTTCTTTTCCTTCTTTTCTTTTTTTCTTTCTTTTGGGCCATAAAGGTACTGAGGTGGGCAGGGGGTGTAAAGTTAAACTAGTATTCGCCTTGGTCCAAAGTAGGACTAGAAAGACTTATGTCATCCTATACCAGGTAGCTGCTTTAAAGAACTGTTATTTAGAAATTAGTCAATGCGTCCCGATTGTTCTGAAATTAAGATTTTTAGTTCAATATTTCCGAAAAAAATAAGTACGGACTAATTCTTAAATAGCAACCCTAAAAATAATTGTTTGTGCACTTCGCCCTAGAACAACCATAATCGTGGTAGGCTAAATTAATTCACTTTTTTGACTCAAGCAAATGAATATTCTATAAAAGATATATAACACTTTTTTTTTCGATAGAGCGATGACATAGCAAGTGATGTGTCATAAAAGAGATGTTGGAAATTTGACCTTCCGATCATTGAGCAATTGAATACACATAATTCAATTACTTTAATGTGACGACAAATAATTTTAAATTATATTATTATAGTGAATAAAGTACGCATAAAATTAACCTTCCATCATATAGATTTCGACTTCAATGTAATTTATCATGTATATATATTAATCTTATACTAAAAATATATACACGAGTCCAAGATGGACTTAATCCTGAAATCACACAACTATGATCCAGCTTCATTTATGAAATTAGCAGCTAAGATTAACACTGTCAAACCTCTTTATAACAACCTCATTTGCTCCGAATATTTTTGAATGTTACAGTAAAGTGATGTTATAGAAAACATATATTATAACATACTCGCTCCGTTCTAATTTATGTGAACCTGTTTGACTAGACACGAAGTTTAAGAAAAAATAAGACTTTTAGAATTTGTGGTCCTAAACAAGTCAAAAAAGGATCCAGAATATTGTGTGGTTATAAAAACTTCTCATTAATGATAGAATTGGAAGTTTAGCTAAATTGTTTCCAAATTTAGAAATGAGTCATTCTTTTTGGAGCGGACCAAAAAGGAAATAGTTTCATATAAACTGAAATGGATAGAGTAACATGAAATTTGATTGCGAAAAAACTTAGCTTTTTTAGTAAAGTATTATTATATAGGGATACTGTCATAGAAAGGTTTGAACATCGATATGTCGATGTTTTAAGTGAGTAGAAAAAAAAAAGCTATTGTTATAAATAGATAATCAACAGACAATTCTTCTGGTGTGCTTATAGCAATTGTCTTACTATTGTGCCAGCTATTCTTAGATGGGAATAATATATTCCAACACCAAATGCAGAAAAAGCCTAATAATCTATTGCCTACTGTTTACTTTTCCTATACATAAAAATTTTAGGCATAGCATCGTGCACTTTGGTTAAATCCATGCTTTGACGTATGATTTGAACTAAGGGTGCCTAAAATGATAATTGAGGTGTTCTTTGTATGGTAAAAATCGAGGATATCCGATTCTACAGGTTTGAGGGTACGCCTGGGGAGTGAGTCAGTATCGAAGCAAGTTCGGGCCCCAGAGAATATGAAGACTAAGGGATCGAGATCAGGCTAAATCGATATTAAAGTAACAGAATCACGAGATATCCGCGATCGACCACCAATCTCGGCAAGAATCTCGAAACCAGTAGAACCGTAAACGGGTAATGATATCAATCATGTATTTTACTTCCGAAATTAGAGTCATACCTTATTTAGGATTCCTCTACTATATAAAGAGGAGCCATGTTCATCTGTAACACATCATATTATTACAATTATTATTATACACGAATTATCTCTTAAGCAACTAATGAGAAATACAAGCATTCTGCTATTCGCTCTTAACCCTTTACAATTCTTATTGTTCATATTATTCTTGTTGTTCTCATTGTTCTTGACACTTGATCTCGAGCGTAATCCATATTGGGGTCGATAACTTGCAAGTACACTGGTTTGGTCCATTTTAATCGTTTAATTCCTTTATTTATTTAGCTATTTATCAATTGGCATTGAATTATCACATATCCTTATAACCACATTACAAGTTTAATTGTTACTCGTATTTCGAGGTAAACAGTTTGGCGCTCACCATGGGGCTAAGGATAATAGTGATCATTCAGTGCTATTCTGACTTAACACACTATTTTACGCTTGTTTCTTGTCAAGAATTTTGTTTTCAGGATAAATCATGTCAATCTCACAAATCACAGCTACTCATGGTGACAACGATCTCGGACTCCGCGGAGAGGACGAGAATATTGTAGCTCCAGGAATCGAGGTACCACAAGCCGACCTCGGAGGAGCGCCATCTGTCAACCCTGTCGATGTCGGTTCGCATATTGCTCTTAATCCGGACTTAGGCGGGGACCCTGATCGGAGCGTATGCAGAGAGGGTCGAACGATGGTCGAGGTACTCAGGGAGAGGAGATGAAGGTATCAGTATCCAAGTGATATTTGAAATTTTGTAAGCCTAACAGAACGTCATTGCTTAGTTGCAAAATCAGCACATGGCACCGAATAAGGTTGAACAAGAGGCTACTCGTCGTACCGAGCCAGTGCCTGAAAGATCAGGCGACAATACTTCGGCAATTACCCTGATATAATGAGAATGCTGGAGGAGCTTACTAAGAGAATAGAATCGGGAGAAAGAAAATTGAGGCCAACGACAAGAAGGTGGAAACCTATAACTCTCGAGTTAATCAGATTTCGGGGACACCACCGATCTTAAAGGGAATGGACTCCAAAAAGTTTATGCAAAAACCATTCCCTCCAAGTGCAGTTCCAAATCCCATACCAAAGAAGTTCAGGATGCCCGATATACAAAAATACAATGGGGCTTCGGAACCCAATGAGCGCGTTACCTCTTATACGTGTGTTATTAAAGCAAATGATTTGGAAGATGATGAAATCGAGTCAGTATTGCGGAATAAATTCGGGGAGACCCTATCGAAAGGAGCTATGATTTGGTATCGCAACTTGCCACCGAACTCTATCGACTCATTCGCCGTATTGACAGATTCATTTTTAAAGGCATACGCTGGAGCTATAAAGGTTGCAACGAGAAAATCAGACCTTTTCAATGTGAAGCAGAGTGATAACGAGATGCTAAGAGAGTATGTATCTCGATTCTAAATGGAACGCATGGAGTTTTCACCGGTTACTAACGAATGAGTTGTTCAGGCTTTCACACAGGGGTTAAACGAGCGGAGTTCGATTGCATCATGCCAACTGAAGAAAAATTAGATAGAGTACCCGACTATGACTTGGGCAGATGTTCACAACCGATATCAATCGAAGGTTAGAGTCGAGGACGATCAACTTGGAGCCCCCTCAGGTTCAGTGCATCTTAACCGGTCGACAGGTAAAAATGAATGGGATGTTGACAGAGAATCCATTTCGAATAAAGATCGGTATCAACCATATGTTTCAGATAGAAGGAATAACCATACGGGATGTAACTCCCCTTGGAACGATCAGAGGGGTGACCGAGGACTGAATTTTGGGGGACTCATGAGCAAAATTGGATTCGACAAATATTCAGATCCCATAGAAGTACCCCGATTATTGGAGTACAATGTCAGTGTCGATGCCTCGGGTATCGTATCGGCCATCGGAAGAATCAAAGACACTAGGTGGACCAGACCTATACAAACTGATCCTTCTCAAAGGAATCCAAACCTGATATGTAAATACCATGGCACACATGGCCACGGGACTGAAGACTGCAGACAATTGAGAGAGGAAGTAGCTCGATTGTTCAACGAAAGTCACCTTGGAGAATTCCTTAGTGATAGAGCAAAAAATCACTTCAGGGAAAGAGACGCCAACAGAAAGAACGAGCAAGAGGAACCTCGGCATGTTGTCCACATGTTCGTCGGCGGGGTCGACGTCCCACAAGGACCTATATTCAAACACACCAAAATATCAATCACGAGGGAGAAACGAATTCGAAACTATGTGCCCGAAGGCACTCTCTTGTTCAACGACGAAGAAGTAGAAGGCATCTCACAGCCACACAACGACGCCCTGGTAATTTCTCTTTTGCTAAATAAAATTCAAGTTAAACGTGTTCTCGTGGATCCAGGCAGCTCGGCGAACATAACCAGATCGAGGGTCGTAGAGCAGCTCAGACTGTTAGACCAGATTGTACCTGCATCACGAGTCCTAAATGGCTTCAACATGGCTAGTGAAACAACAAAAGGAGAAATAATCCTACCAATGAACGTGGCTAGGACCATCCAAGACACAAAATTTCATGTCATCGAAGGCGACATGAGGTACAATGCACTGCTCGGAAGGCCATGGATCCACAACATGAGGGCAGTATCGTCGACCCTTCACCAAATGATGAAGTTCCCAGTAGTGGATGGTGTGAAAACAGTTTATGGGGAACAACACGCAGTAAAGGAGATGCTTACAGTCGAAGAGGTGACGCCGATACCAGCACTTTCGACCTTAGAAAAGTCGAACTTCAAAGATGAGCAAGCGGCCAAATAGCAATCACTGTCCCCAGTCTCGACCGAATCAGATAAGCAGATAATCGAAGCAGATGAAGAGGATTTTCTTACTCCTCGAACTTTCGACGTTCTCGAAGAATCGGATGCAACCAAATCAATGGTCGAAGAGTTAGAGGTGATACTCATCAATTATCTACCCGAACGTAAGGTATACCTGGGAACGGGGTTAACCCACGAACTCGGGAAAAAACTCATTCAATTTCTTATTGATAACATGGATTGATTTGCATGGTCCCATTTAGATATGACAGGAATCTCACCCGAGATCAGACCTCATCAGTTGAGCCCATATCCCAAGTTAGACTGATAAAGCAAAAGAGAATGCCTCAGTCCGAGGTGAAACACGCCTTCATAAAGGAAGAGGTAATTAAACTTCTTAAAATATAGTCCATTCAGGAAGTAAGATATCCCGAGTGGTTAGCCAACGTAGTCGTAGTCCCCAAAAAGAGGAAAAAACTTAGAATGTTGTAGATTATAAAGACCTGAATAAAGCATGTCCGAAAGACTCTTTTCCTTTGCCTAACATCGATCAAATGATCGATGCTACGACTGGCCACGAGATACTTACTATTCTCGACGCCTATTCTTGGTACAACCAAATCTAGATGGACCCAGACTGTCACAACCCAAAATCCATTAAGGTTGTGATGGGCCCGGACACCACTGTCGGGCAAGCCAGCACAAAATAGTTAAGTTAAATTCCTATTTTAGTGTTTTGAAATCATTACTTTTCGTTTCATTACATAATAATCAAATAAAATTTACTGAGTAACTATTGATATTTTAACAATTTTCTTAACAAATACATCCCAATCATCACAGAACCCGGTGTCACAAGTGCATGAGAAATTTCTAAGAAGTACACATGTAATACAATAATTGTCCGGAGTAGAAACTGGACAAAGAAATTAAAATACAATACAATACATATGAGGGAGACTCTGCAGGCTGCGGGTTGTCTCAGAATGGTGCAGCTCGTCTAAGTCCCCATATCAACCATGCCACGGCACCAAGCGGGGCCACGAGATATACATGTACCTGTGCAACAAAATGCACAGCAAGTGTAGTATGAGTACGAAAATAATGTGTACTCAGTAAGTATCCCGCCTAACCTCGAAGAGATAGTGACGAGAGGTCGAATTTGACAATTGCTATAGTTCAATTTGATAAAATCAAGGGTGACACTAAGCATGGGTATCATAGGTAATTAACAGATAGTGATAGGGAATAACAACTTCTTCCACATTTACAAATTTTAAGTCTTCGTCATTTCAGTTGAAAACTTATAATTCAAGGCTAGTAAATAGTTAAAAAATCACAGAAAATACTTTGCAAATATCATGCGCAATTACGCCGAGGGTCGAAAGGCTCGAACCATAGATGCATATATTACCCCGGTCGCGAATCGTGCATGCGACGCGGTCAAATATAAGTAATAGAGTTACCCTACTCACGAATCATACATGCGCCACATGTACTCATATATATATACACACATTCACATAGTAAAATCTAGACTTTATCAGGAAAACANATATCCCGAGTGGTTAGCCAACGTAGTCGTAGTCCCCAAAAAGAGGAAAAAACATAGAATGTTGTAGATTATAAAGACCTGAATAAAGCATGTCCGAAAGAGTCTTTTCCTTTGCCTAACATCGATCGAATGATCGATGCTACGACTGGCCACGAGATACTTACTATTCTCGATGCCTATTCTTGGTACAACCAAATCTAGATGGACCCAGACTGTCACAACCCAAAATCCATTAAGGTTGTGATGGGCCCGGACACCACTGTTGGGCAAGCCAGCACAAAATAGTTAAGTTAAATTCCTATTTTAGTGTTTTGAAATCATTACTTTTCGTTTCATTACATAATAATCAAATAAAATTTACTGAGTAACTATTGATATTTTAACAATTTTCTTAACAAATACATCCCAATCATCACAGAACCCGGTGTCACAAGTGCATGAGAAATTTCTAAGAAGTACACATGTAATACAATAATTGTCCGGAGTAGAAACTGGACAAAGAAATTAAAATACAATACAATACATATGAGGGAGACTCTGCAGGCTGCGGGTTGTCTCAGAATGGTGCAGCTCGTCTAAGTCCCCATATCAACCATGCCACAGCACCAAGCGGGGCCACGAGATATACATGTACCTGTGCAACAAAATGCACAACAAGTGTAGTATGAGTACGAAAATAATGTGTACTCAGTAAGTATCCCGCCTAACCTCGAAGAGGTAGTGACGAGAGGTCGAATTTGACAATTGCTATAGTTAAATTTGATAAAATCAAGGGTGACACTAAGCATGGGTATCATAGGTAATTAACAGATAGTGATAGGGAATAACAACTTCTTCCACATTTACAAATTTTAAGTCTTCGTCATTTCAGTTGAAAACTTATAATTCAAGGCTAGTAAATAGTTAAAAATCACAGAAAATACTTTGCAAATATCATGCGCAATTATGCCGAGGGTCGAATGGCTCGAACCAACGAAAAATTTAAATTGTGCACTACCGAAGGGTCGAACGGCTCGAACCATAGATGCATATATTACCCCGGTCGCGAATCGTACATGCGACCCGGTCAAATATAAGTAATAGAGTTACCCTAATCACGAATCATACATGCGCCACATGTACTCATATATATATACACACATTCACATAGTAAAATCTAGACTTTATCAGGAAATCAATTACCCAAGGAAGTGATAAATTCTCTTTTAGTGGTCACTAAGATAGTGTTTAAATTTTTTCTGGAAAATTCATTTTCCAAGTTTGGTAAGGTTTAAACAGTTTTAAATTTATCAGTAAAGTTACAAGTACAATAAGTAAAGCATGCTAGTGGGTCCTAGATTACCCAGACACAAGCATAATAGTAGCTACGCACGGACTCCAGTCACCTCGTGCATACATAGCCCCCGCAAATAGTAGCACATATTCAATTATTTTACCTATGGGGACAATTCCCCCTTATAAGGTTAGAAGGAGACTTACATCGCTCCAAAGATTCATAACTGGCTTCCAAGCCCTTCCGATGACTCAAATTGATGCACAACGCCCCAATACTAGCCAAATAACGGGCAAACCAATGAAAATATATTCTAACACCTATAAGAAGTCAATTTATATAAATTCCCAACTCCGCTCAGAAAGTTGATAAAATTGCCCTCGTGCCCACGTGCCCGGTTCCTAAATTTTTCGAAGATAAAGTTTACCCATAACCTCACAAACTCAAATATATAAGTCTCTCTCAATTTCGTGCCCAAATTCGTGGTAACAATCCAAACATACAAATTTCTAGGTTTTTCTTCAAACCCTAAGTTTCCACTAATTTCCCATGTTAAAATCTAGATATAATCCAAGTAATTAACTTGCAATAGGTGAAATTGACTTACCTCCAACTTGCTAGGTGAATATTCATCTCAAGCAGCTCCAAAAATTGCCTAATAATGAAGAAATGAGCAAAAATGCTCAAACCCCCGCTTTAAACACTCACTGCCCCGCGATTTTCGCGCCTGCGGTGTCCGCGCCTGCGATGTGTTTTCACCACCTGCGATTTTCGCAACCGCGGCCATTTCCTCGCGCCCGCGGTGCCTGGCCAGCCCATGTCTTTTCACTTCTGCAACTCATGCCCCGCATACGTGAGCTCGCACCTGCGGCCATCCAAGTGCAGATGCGATCACACCAGAAGCTTGGAGCTTCAGCTTATGCTCTCCAAGTTAAAATTTGGTCCGAGGCTCGTCCGGTTAACACCCGGGGCCCAACCCGAACATACCAACAAGTTCCAAAATATAATGTGGACCTGCTCGAGGCCTCAAATCACATCAAATAACATCGAAACAATGGATCGCAACTCAATTCAATCCTTATGAACTTTGAAATTTCCAACTTCTACATTCGATGCCGAAACCTATCAAATCACGTCCTATTGACACCAAATTTTGCACGCAAGTCACACTCAACATTACGGACCTGCTCCAATTTTCAAAACCGGAATTCGACCCCGATATCAAAATTTCCACTTCCGGTCAGACTTCTTAAAAATCTTCAAATTTCTAACTTTAGCCAAATTACTCCAAAATTACCTGCAGACTTCTGAATTCACTTCTGATTGTGCCCCTAACACCAGAATCACCATACGGAGCTATTCCCAAACCCAGAATCCCAAACGGACATCAATAACACTGAAATGCACTTCAACCCAGACTTATGAAATTTCTTCTAAAATACTAACTTCCACAATATGAGCCAAAACGCTCTCGGGTCATCCAAATCCCGTTCCGAACATACGCCTAAGTTCGAAATCACCATACAAACCTGCTGGAACCTTCAAATCCTGATTTTGAGGTCGGTTGCTCAAAAATCTAATCTTAGTCAATTCTTCCAACTTAAGGCATCTGAAATGAGAACTTTCTTTCCAAATCGACTCTGAACTTCCTGAAATTCAACTCCGACCACGCTTACAAATAATAATACCTAAAATGAAGCTGCTCAGCCTCAAACGGCCGAACGACGAGCTAGAGCTCAAAACGACCGGTCGGGTCGTTACACAGAAGACCAAGAAAAAACTTCTTTTATCACTAAGTATGGAACTTACTGCTATAATGTAATGCCCTTCGGGCTAAAAAATTCGGGGGCTACATATAAACGCCTAATTAAAAATAAAAATAACTTCACATGGACTCCGGAATGTCAGCATGTCTTGGAAGAGCTTAAACGATACTTATCGAGTCCGTTGCTGCTTCACACGCCGAGGGCAGATGAACAACTGTACTTATATTTGGAAGTATCAGAGATAGAGGTAAGTGGAGTCCTAGTTCGGGAAGAACAAGGTATGCAACTCTCAATTTATTATGTTAGCTGGACCTTAGGTAAGGCCGAAACTAGGTATCCCCGCCTAGAAAAGTTGGCGCTCGCTTTAATAAGCGCCTCTAGGAAACTAAAACTGTAACTTACAATGTCACATCTATGTGTTGTAAAAACTTATCCACTTTAAAATATTATTCATAAACCCGAGCTTCGGGATGGTTGGACGAATGGGCCGTAGAAATTAGCGGGTATGATATTGAATATCGACCCCGAATAACCATTAAGTCTCAAATTTTGGGTGACTTCACGCCGGCCCTAGTACCCGAGTTCAAAAGAGAGCTGTTGGTAAACTCGGGTATGTCCTCAGGAATCTGGACCCTCTTTACAGACGGTG
>MDKJ01294357.1:0-48970 GCA_005239525.1 Nicotiana knightiana | reverse complement strand
AATTCTTGTTAAAATACTTGCACAAGCATACACGTAGTTGAACACTCCTATTAGAGGTGAATTTCTCCTAATTTTGCTAAGGGTGGAGGTACGCCCTCGTTTATCCATCATATATGTGAGATTGGCCCTAGTTAGCTAGTTAGTTGTCAGCATGACTGTGAGACTGATGGGGAACTGGATGCCAAGTGTTAGATTTCAGATACTGGGGTTTCGTGAGTTGTGGTTTGTCCGAGATTTGGTAAGATTGTGGAAAGAGTTGAATAAGACATTATGTGAACATCATCGTAGGTTATGAGTTATTGATTTGTTTTCCCCTTACTGTGTTGTGACCTTAGGATTTGGATTGTGATTTTGCCGTCATTACATATCATCATTTATCATTTTCTCGTTGTTGCTTGTTGTTCTTTCTCCCTTATGGTGAATTGTAGCATTTATGTTCTCT
This sequence comes from Nicotiana knightiana, assembly GCA_005239525.1. NCBI lineage: Eukaryota > Viridiplantae > Streptophyta > Magnoliopsida > Solanales > Solanaceae > Nicotiana > Nicotiana knightiana. The sequence goes on along the minus strand of MDKJ01294357.1, from coordinate 48,528 downwards.
TCGTGCGGTCTTTACATATTTATATATCATTTCCGTTGTACCTATGATTATACTGTTTATTTGACCGGTAGGTGTCTCGACTGTTCCTCGTCACTACTCCTCCAAGTTTAGTCTTGATACTTACTAGGCACCGCCGTGGTGTGCTCATGCTACTCTTCTACACATTTTTGTTGTGCAGATACAGGTACTCACCTTTCAGTTCTGTCAGCCTTGGAAGGAGGCGTTTCTATAGAGACTTCGAGGTATATCTCCTATGTCCGCAGACCGAAGAGTCACTATCTATCTTCTGTAATAAGTATAGCCTTTTATTATTTTTCCTTTGTTTAGACATTCTTGAGTTAGAGCCTCTTATGTATCCCTTAGCTTGTGATTTGTGAGATTCCGGGTTTTGGGAATTGTGTTAGCTTCGAGAGATGTTATTGTATGTGCCTAGCGGCACCTTAAACGCTGTTTATTTTACTAGTTTAGTTTTTAATTATTTTCTTCCGCAATTGTGGTTTATCTTCCGCATTGTTAGGCTTACCAAGTTGTAGGGACTAGGTGCCGTCACGACATGTTCACGGAGGGCGAACTGGGGTCGTGACAGAAAGTTTTTTCCCTAAAGTACTTAGACTTTTTAAAGTCATATTCTGCCGAGGGTAGCCTTTAAAACTGGTTAAGAAAGTTTAAGGCCTTGTTGTTTTTGTTACGGGCCTCAGACGTCTCCGAGCCGTGTTTACATGGTCGTGGCCTTTATATTTCGGGTGTTGCCCCATGTTAATATCGTTATCCCGAGTTATCCGGGCTTGCCTAAGATGATAGTCCTCGAGTGGAGGTGGCCTTAGCCTTTAAAATTCAGGCATAGCCTAATATGACTTATGCCCCCGAGCTCTAATAACTCGGACTGTCCGAGTTTGGTTTCAGACGGTAGTCCCCGGGTGGAAGTGATCGCTTGAACTCGGACTAAGGTGGCCCTTGGGCTCGATACCTTTAGGAGATCGGAAGTACGAAATTTCTTAAGAATATCAAGAAAAACTTAAAAAGACAACGATACTTATCCGCAAGGAAGATACTTATTTTTATTCTCATCATAATTACACACGTGTACAAGCTTTGTGTCAGGGATCGAGCAATCTATATGGGCACTGGTAATTTGACCGTTTGGCCCTTAAAATAAATCATATTGATCGAGACCCTTTGGTTACGAAGTTTCTTCCCTTGCTAAAGTCGATATCCAAGGGTAATGTCCCCCAGTATTCGAGGTTGGTCATAGAGAAGCCTTGTTAATTGACCTTCAACACTTATTCATGAACGGCCTTTGATTCTAAGTTAGCACGATCCACTGTTGCCTCGTTAAAAACCATCCCAACCCATTTGGGACAAAATCGGTTCATGGGAAAAAGAGTGCAAAGCGTGCTTTCAGGCCTAAAAATTTAGTATTGCTCCTTGTCGGTTACCTGCAATAATTAGTCCAGAACATAAGTGAAAGAAAACGAATGGGGTCGTACCATAACAATAATATTGTTTTAGGTGAGTTATATTCCAATTGCTCAGTAATTGTTCGTCGCTCATTGTTTAGAGTTTTGTAGGACCCTTTTTCGGTGATTTCAATGATGTGATATGGACCTTCCTAGTTCGGCCCTAATTTCCCCTCATTCAGGTATCGGGTGTTCATCGTGACCTTCCTTAATACTAAGTTCCTGACATTGAAGTATCGAAGGTTGGCCTTTCCATTGTAATATCTCTCGATCCGTTGCTTTTGGGAAGCCAACCGAACAAGGGTGACTTCGCGCCTTTCATCCAGTAGCTCCAGGATCATACTCATGGCCTTGTCATTTCTTTCCTTTGTTGCATATCATAATCTGATACTTGGTTCTCCGACTTCGACTGGTATGAGAGCTTCAGCACTGTAAGCCAATGAGAACGGAGTGAATTGGGTACTGGACTTCGAGGTCGTACGATATGCCACATGACTTCATGTAGGATTTCCTTCCATTTCCCTTTGGCGTCGGTCAACCTCTTTTTAAGGTTCCGGAGCATTGTTTTGTTGGTTGATTCAGCTGGACCCTTCCCACTAGGGTGGTAGGGTGTTGATAGGATCCTTTTGATCTTGTGGTCTTCGAGAAATTTGGTTGCTTTGCTACCGATGAATTGTATTCCGTTGTCGCACACAATCTCGGCTGGCATTCCGAACCGAGATATGATGTGGTTCCAAATGAAATCGGTGACCTCCTTCTCACTGACCTTCTCGTACGCCTGGGATTCTACCCTCTTAGATAAATAGTCAGTCATAAAAAAAATAAATTGGGCCTTACGGGGTGCCCATGGAAGGGGACCGACGTCCATTCCCCACTTCATGAATGGACATGGCCATAAAACCGAATGCAGCAGTTCCCCGGGTTGGTGAATCATTGGAGCATGTCGTTGGCACCCATCACATTTTCATACGAACTCCTTCGCGTATTTTTCTATGTCGATCTAGTAATAGCCTGATCTGATCACCTTTCGAACCAATGATTCGACGCCCGAATGATCTCCACAGGTGCCCTCGTGGATTTCCCTAAGAACGTACTCGGTATCACCTTGTTCTAGACATATTGCCAGTGGGCCATCGAACATTCTTTTGAACAAGGTTCCATTTTTGGACAAGCTAAACCGAGATGCCTTTGTACACATGGCCCTCGATTCTTTTGGATCCGAGGGCAGTTTTCCAGTCTTTAGATATTCTACGCATTTGTTTCTCCATTCCCAAGTCAGGCTTGTAAAGTTTATCCCGTTATGACCTTCTTCCACCACCGATGTCATGAGTTGCACGACTGCCCCCGAATTAAGCTTATCTCCTTCGACCGATGACCCTAAGTTAGTAAGGGTATCGACCTTGCTGTTTTGATCCCGGGGTACGTGTTGTAAGGTCCACTCCTTGAATCGATGTAATGCTACCTGCAACTTATCCAGGTACCTTTGCATTCATTGTTCTCTGACCTCAAATTTTCCATTAACTTGGTTTACCACGAGGAGGGAATCACACTTAGCTTCGATCTCCTCCGCCCCCAAGATTTTGGCTAGTTCGAGACCTACAATCATGGCCTCATATTCGACCTCGTTGTTAGTCAATTTTATAGTCCTAATAGATTGTCTAACTATATTGCCTGTTGGCGGCTTCAACACGATTTCGAGTCCGAAACCTTTTGCGTTCGAGGCACTGTCCGTAAAGAGGGTCCAAATTCCTGAGGACATCCTCGAGTTTACAACAACTCTCGTTCGACCTCGGGTATTAGGGAAGGCATAAAGTCGGCCACGAAATCTGCCAAATTTTGAGATTTGATGGTTGTCCGGGGTCGATACTCAATATCGTATCCACTGATTTCTGCGGCCCATTTGGCCAATCATCCTGAGAGCTTGGGTTTATGCATAATATTTCACAATGGGTAAGTTGTCACAACACATATGGGGTGGCACTGAAAATACGGTTTTAGTTTCCTAGAGGCACTTAGGAAAGCGAGCGCCAATTTTTCCAGGTGAAGGTACCTAGTTTCGGCCTCACCTAAAGTCCTGCTGACATAGTAAATTGGAAATGGCATACCTTGTTGTTCTCGGACCAGGACTCCACTTACCGCTATTTCCGATACTGCCAAGTACAGGTATTGCTGTTCGTCTGCCTTCGTTGTGTGAAGCAGCGGTGGGCTTGATAGATACCGCTGGAGTTCTTACAAGGCTCGTTGACACTCTAGGGTCCACGAAAAGTTGTTCTTCTTCTTGAGTAGCGAGAAAAATCAATGAATCTTATCTGAGGACCTCTAGATGAATCGTCTCAGAGCGGCTATGCGTTCAGTTAATCTTTGCACGGCCTTCACATTGTGATATCTTCGATGACTTTGATTTTTTCGGGGTTGATCTCGATTACTCAGTTGGATACCATGAACCCGAGGAATTTACCTGATTCGAATTCGAACGCACATTTCTCCGGGTTCAGCTTCATATTGTACTTCTTCAATATGCCGAAGGTCTCCTGAAAATGTTTTAAGTGGTCCTCTATTCGCAGGGACTTATCCAACATATCGTCAACGTAAACCTCCATCAACTTTCCTATTTGTTCCTCAAACATCCGGTTTACTAGGCGTTGATAAGTGGCACCGGCATTTTTTAATCTGAAAGGCATCACGTTATACAAGTATGTGCCGTACTTGGTGATGAAGGAGGTTTTTTCCTGATCATCCGGGTCCATCCATTTGGTTGTACTCGAAATAGGCATCGAGAAATCTGAGGATCTCGTGGCATGCCATGTCATCTTCAAATCCTTATAGTCTACCCACATTCTTAATTTGTTCCTATTTTAGGGACTACCACTACGTTTTCTAACCAATTGGGGTATTTAACCTCCCGAATGGGGCCTATTTTAAGGAGTTTATATACCTCGTCCTTGATGAAAACATGTTTGACCTTGGACTGAGGCCTCCTCTTCTGCTTGACCGGATGAAATTTTGGGTCGAGGCTTAGTTTGTGAATGGTTATCTCCGGTGGGATCCCTGTCATATCAAGGTGGGACCAAGAGAAACAATCTATGTTAGCTATAAGAAATAGAATGAGTTTTTCCTGAGTTCGGGGGTTAACCCCGTTCCCAGGTATACCTTCCGATCGGGCAGGTGCTCAATTAATATGACGTGTTCCAGCTCTTCAACCGTTGGTTTAGTAGCATTAGAGTCATCCTTGACTATAAAATATCATGGAAACCCGTAATCATCGTCTTCGCTAGTCCCTGCTTATCCGGTTGGGTCGCGACCGGTATCAGTGATTGCTATTTGGCCTCTTGCTTTGCACCCGAGTTTGGTTCCTTTGACGTTGAGAGTGTTGATATCAGAATCACCTCTTCTACTGCAAACATCTCTTTTGCGGCCGGTTGTTCTCTGTAGATTGTCTTAATCCCTCCCGGTGTTGGGGATTTTATCACTTGGTGAAGAGTCGAAGGCACTTCCCTCATGTTATGGATCCATCACCTCCCGAACAAGGCGTTGCATCTCATGTCTTCTTCGATCACATAAAACTTGGTCTCCTGGATGGTCCCGGGGGTGTTTACTTGTAATGTTATCTCACCTTTAGTGGTTTCACATGCCATGTTGAATCCTTTCAGAGCTCGGACTGCAGGTACGATTTGATCTTGAAGACCGAGCTGTTCTACGATTCTCGATTGGATGATGTTGGACGAGCTACCTAGATCAATTAACACACGCTTAGCTCGAGATTTGTTTATGAGTACAAATATTACCAGTGCATCGTTGTGAGGTTGCACGATCCCTTCTGCGTCCTCGTCGTTGAAAGACAAGGTTCCTTCTGGTATGTAACCTCGAGTCCGTTTTTCCCTTGTGATGGACACTTTGGTGCGCTTCAATATCGGCCCTTAAGGGACATCGACTCCACCGATGATCATGTTAATGATGTGTTGAGGTTCTTCTAGTTCGATCTGTTTGTTAGAATCCTTGTTTCTAAAATGATTCTTGTCTCGGTCACTCAGAAATTCTCAAAGGTGCCCGTTCTTGAATAACTGCGCTACTTCCTCTCTCAACTGTCGGCAATCCTACGTTATATGGCCATGAGTGACATGATATTTGCACATCTGGTTGGGATCTCTTTGGGCTGGATCGGATTGTAAAGGTCGAGGCCATTTGGTATCTTTGATACGTCCAATAGCTAACATGATGGCAACCACATCAACATTAAAGTTATATTTCGATAACCGTGGTGTTTCTTTAGGTCCGATAGGCCTGTCGAAGCCGTTCTTGCTCATGAGTGCTCAAGTGCTCTGACCTCGATCACTTCCCCTTTCATTTCGCATAGGACTTCGCCCGGACCCACTACTTCTTCGATCTCCATTATACGGCTGGTACCGATCTCGCTTTGACCCGGTTCATGGTCAATATCTCTCTTGATTTTGTCGACGGGTCTGACAGGATAAACGGACCCGGAAGGAGCCCCAAGTTGATCATCTTCGACTCTGATCTTTGATTGATACTAGTTATGCACATCGGCCTAAGTAACAGCCGAGTACTCTATCAGATTCTGCTTCAACTACCGTGAAGCCACCGAGCTTCGAACATTGAGTCCTTGGGTGAAAGCTTGAACGACCCAATAATCAGCGACCTGCAGTAGGTCCATTCGTTCCATTTGAAATCGGGACACAAATTCTCTAAGCATTTCATTGTCTTTCTGTCTTACTTTGAAAAGGTCCGACTTCTTGGTCTCGACCTTAATATCCCCGGGGTGTGCCTTCACGAAAGAGTCTGCAAGCATAGCAAATAAGTCAATAGAATTAGGTGGTAAATTTTGATAGCATATCATATCTCCCTTCGACAGGGTATCCCCGAATTTCTTTAGCAAGACAAATTCGATCTCATCATCCTCCAACGCATTCCCTTTGATGGCACACGTGTAGAAGGTAACATGCTCGTTCGGGTCGGTCGTTACATTATATTTAGGAATCTCGGGCATGCAGAACTTCTTAGGAATCGGCTTGGAAGCCGCACTCGGAGAAAGTTATGCACGAACTTCTTGGAGTCCAGGCCTTTCAATATCGGCGACGCTCCTGGGATTTGATCGACCCTGGATTTGTAGGTTTCCACCTTCTTGTCTTTTGCCTCGATCTTCTTCTCTCCCGACTCAATCCATTTTGTCAGTTCCTCGAGCATCTTCACGATTACCAGATTAGTCTCTTATTTTTTCTCATTCGATCTCCTTGAGGCCGATTCCACTCGATGAACAACTTCCTAGGATGGCTCGGGCTCAATCCTTCTTGGCGGGCGCCTCTGGTTTTGGAGTTGGGCTATCGCCGCTTGTTGAGCCTATAACAATTCGAAGATCACCCGCGGGTTGATTCCATCATCCTCCCCATTGTGTGTTCTTTGAGCGACCGATCGAACATTCCTACGGATGCTAGCCTCAGGATCGATGGGCAGATTTACGTTGATTGCCACATGTGATCTCACATCGATGGGATCTACAGGTGGGACTCCATCAAGATCGGACAGGGGCACGTCGTTCCCGGGCGCTATGTTGTCGTTTTCTTCATGGTGGCCGAACTCATTTTCAACATGTAAGGGTGCTGATTGGGAGTTCGACATTTTTGTCCTGAAATCAGAGACACTTCAAAGAACAAGTGTAAAATAGTGTGTGTTATGGAAATTTGTATCAAATAACCACGATTATCCTTAGCCCCACGGTGGACGCTAATCTGTTTACCCTCAAAATCGGATAACTGAATTTGTAAGTGGTTTTAAGGATACGTGAATTAAATTGACACAAAGCGTTAAGTTAAATTGTAATTGAAAATAAAGAATGAAAAAGTAAATTCAAACCACACGAATCGAATAGTAAAAGCCTCGGGGAGTAGAGCCACCCTTTAGCTGAGTACACTTCGATCAGTATCAAGACACAATTGGAATAGAACTTAAAGAGAAAATAACAGTATATTACTTCTGAGTGAATGTTACAATGTGTTTTACAAATAATCAGACCCCCTTTATACAGTAGGGGAATCCTATTTTAGGTACAATTCTATAAAAGGTAAAAAATCCCATGATTTGCTAATTAACCGGTTTCCCATTGATACGTGCCGAGATTCCCGCCGTGATACCCGACCGATTATGGATATTTCGGCCTTCTGTTATCCGATCTGACAATGTTTCCTCGAGCTCCTTTGGTGACAGGGTCGATTCCGGGGTCATGGACTCGATGTCTTTGAAGACGGGTATTCTGACCTCGTGTCCTAGTTTGATTGAACCCGAGGTCGGCCTTTAACCGTTCACGTTTTGATCCCGATTTGTCATCCAATAGATGAGCCCGATTTCGACCGTATAGATATATGCTAGCTCGACAACATGTCAAATGGGGTACCCCACAGTTTAGTGCTATAACTTCTCGTCATGTCTGCAAGATTGCTCCACAACTCTTCAGAACATTATTATATACATACAGGTATGCAAGATTGTTGCACAAACTTCTTAGAGTAATATTATATACATACCCTCGTTGATCCTAGAAATGCAACTAACTCATCAAACAAACTGAAGATATTTGCCAATGCATAGGTGTTGGCTGCATTACATTCCATGACAAATTCCTTGATCTTACAAATCATCTTCATATACTCATAGAAACTAAGAGATATTTCATATACAAGATTGTATAGCAGCTCGCCAGACCATTATTATATACATACCCTTGTTGATCCTTGAAATGAAACTAACTCATCAAGGAAATTAGAGACATTAGCCACTTCATTGGCTGCATTATATTCCGGAAAAATTCCTTGATCATGCATATCATCTTCATATCTTCACGGTTAAGAGATACATTTAAGGTCAAGTATTCATTTTTTCAATATTACTACTCCCACAAACCAACAACACTTTTTTAATCAAAGATTCATGTGGTTGCAAACCAGCTTTTTTCATCTCATAGAGAACCTTTATGGCTTCAATGCCGAAACCATTGTGTATACATCCCATCAGCATTGCATTCCAGCAGGCAATATTACTCTTATCCTCTCTCGCATTAAAAACCCACAGTGCGTCCCTTAGCAACCCATATTTTCCATACATGTCAATCAAGCTACACTGCACGTAACCATCCATATCAAGTCCTGCCTTGATAGAACTAGCATGAACCTGTTGACCACAACATGCAGCATCCCTCAACTTGCCGCAAGCTTTAACAACACTTGAAAATGTAAAACTATTTTTTTTAACTCCTTCTCTTACCATCTCCCTAAAAATTCTTATGGCCCCTTCAAACTGCTCCTCTTTACACAAATTGCCAATTCTGGATGTCCAAACAACTGTATTACAATGTGGAACATGATCGAACACATTATCTGCGCTTTCTAGATAACCAAACTCTCCATAGAACTTGATCAAGAAACTACTCAAAGCCAAGCTTTCACAACTTCCCACCTTAATTAACCACCCGTGAATCTGTTTCCCAAGTTCAAAATTCATCATTTCCAGACAAGCCTTAAGGACACAGACCAAAATCCCATCATCAATTAAATCACCACGTTTACATAAGTTCCCAGTCTCACTCTGCATTGCCAAAAACAAACGCAAAGCTTCTTCACACTCATTATTTTCAACACAACCCGCAATTATCGCAGCCCAAGACTTTGAATTTCTGACGCGCATTTTATCAAACAGTTGACGCGCATGTTGAAAACAACCACAAGAAACAAGCATCAACAGCACACGATTGAGTAGCGGCAAGCTAGGAATAACATCACTTTTACAAATATGGGTATAAACTTCAACAGCTTTTAAAGGGTCACGTGATTCAGTGCATTCTTTGATAAGGGTAACGTATATGTCAACAGGTATGTTAAGGCCAAGACCGTCCATTAGCCTAAAAACATCAGAGATTGTGCATGTTGGCTTTGTAGTTCTCTTGGGTTCAGGTTTAATGGGTTGGTGTATTTTCTGGTGGGGTCTATGTAAAGGCAACTGAAATTGAAGGGGTGGGGGGTTGGAGATGGAGTGAGTAGTGACGGGTATCCATTTCTTGGAGTTTCTTGAAGAGGTATTGGTATAAAACAATGGTGGCTTTGGGTAGGATGATGTGATCTCCATTGATTTTACAAGGACTGTTCAGTGGATTTCATAGTTGAATAAATCAGTTCAATGCAAGTGTCTTCTTCCTCCGGGCGCCAGAATCAGTTGGAATAACCTTGTACAATTTAATTTTAATACCTACCCTTCTAAGCAATACAAATGTCAAATATTTCCAAGGGGTCGTTGGTCGGAGAGATTGAGAAAAATAATCCCTAACATAAAATCTTACATAAAATAATACTAGTGTTATATTTGGATAGAGGGACTAAGAAAAAATAATCACTGCATAACTTATGCATTATTTGGTTGGTTTGTATAAGAAAAATAATTCCTTCATAATTTTATGCAACAATTGAAAGCTTCCAGGAAGCCCAAAATTGGTTGTTTTTTTGTTTTAAAAAATGCTTATTTTGGAGATTTGAGATTTATGGCCATGTTTTTAAGAAAAAAAATAATTAGTATTTTTGAGTTGTAGCGGAAGCTTTAAAAGCTAAAAAGAGTAATTTTTTCATGAAGCACAAAGCCCTGACCAAGTACAAAATATTGGCAAAACTATTTTTCTAATTGATTAGTCAAACATAAATTGCTTAGCGATAGGGGATCACAGGAGCGAGATCGCAGGTCCGACCCAGTGCTCACAGATGCGGTCCCAACCCATTTAAGTTGTTTCGCACCTGCGATGGTTCCTTTGCAGGTTTTGGGCCACATATGGGTGTAATTAACCGCAAGTGTGGTTTAACTGGCAGAAAAGGGGCTAAATCGAGGGTTTGATTCATTTCTTCATTTTTGGACTTGGGAGCTTGGAAATTGGCGATGTTTCGAGGGATTTGCAGAGAGAATGGTAATTGTTTCTAACTCGTTTTTTGGTTTTATTTCGTTAATCTATAGTTGATTCCTCCATTTAATTTCAGATTTGGATTGAAAAGTTGGGGAAAAGGGGGAAAAGTTCACCAACCGAATTTCTAAGTTTTGATTGGGTTTTAGACATCGGAATTGGATAATTTTGGTACGAGTGAACTCGTGAGTGAATGGGTATTCATGTTTAGTAACTTTTACTCGATTTCGATACGTGGGCCCGAGGAGGCTTTTCGGGGCGAATTTTTTAATTTCTTGTTTTAGCTAGATTAGATCCTTGTAGTTGTATTTATGTTATGTAATTGATTTTGGCTAATTTTGGGCCATTCGGAGTCGGATTTTCGGTGAAAGAGCGTTGTTTTGGATTGATTTGAGCTTGGTTCGAGGTAAGTGGCTTGCCTTACCTTGTGTGGGATAACTTCCCTTAGGATTCGTATTGTTTGATATATGAGTGTCGTGTACGTGAGGTGACGAGTACGTACAAGGGCTAATTATTGTAAAAACCTGATTTCCACTAAGTAATAACCTGTTTTCCTTCTTATTTGAATCTTATCAGCATGTGTAGTACCCTGTTAGACTAGAATAGCATGCCTACTTTCCTTAACTGTTTATCTGAACTACGTGCAGCATGTTTAGTGAATTTACTTGTTTATTTCTTAACTTGTGCTTAGGCTGAATTGTAGGATTTCGTGTTGTAAGTATTGAATTCTATTGTTTGGACTGCATATTTACTTTGGGACTATGAAACGGTATTCCGGGAGATCCCCCTGCTCGGCATAATTAATTTGGGACTATGGAACGGTATTCCCAGAGATCCCCCTGTTATGCATATTTACTTTAGGACTACGGAATGGTATTCCAGAAGATCCCCCTATTTTGCATATTTGCTTTGGGACTACGGAACGGTATTCCGGGATATCTCCCTGCACATTTACGTTTGGGACTACGAGACGATATCTCGGGAGATCCCCTGTTGTATTGTTGTGTACTGAGCTGTTACCTTCTATGCATTCTTCTTTGTTAAATTTCAGTCTTTATTTTACTGTGATATATCATTCTTTCCTTTATTTATTATTATATATACCAGTAGGGCCCTGACCTGACCTCGACACTACTCGACCAAGGTTAGGCTTGGCACTTACTAGGTACCATTGTGGTGTACTCACGCCCTTTCCTGCACATATTTTTCGTGTGCAGATCCAGGTTCCTCCTACCAACCTCGTTACTAGTTGCAGTCACTGCTGTTTATTGGAGAGCCTAACCTTGTGTGGGGGAACTCCCCTTAGGATTGGTACTGTTTGATATATGAGGGTCGTGTACATGAGGTGACGAGTACGTACACGGGCTAACTGTTGTAAAAACCTGGTTTCCACTAAGTAATAACTTATTTTCCTTCTTATTCGAATCTTATCAGCATGTGTAGTACCCTATTAGACTAGAATAGCATGCCTACTTGCTTTAACTGTTTATCTGAACTACGTGCAACATGTTTAGTGAATTTACCTGTTTCTTTCTTAACTTGTGCTTTGGCTGAATTGTAGGATTTCGTGTTGTAATTATTGAATTCTATTATTTGGACTACATATTTACTTTGGGACTACGGAACGGTGTTCCGGGAGATCCCCATGTTCGTCATATTTACTTTGGGACTACGGAACGGTATTCCAGGAGATCCCCCTATTTTGCATATTTACTTTGGGACTACGGAACTGTATTCCGGGAGATCTCCCTATATATTTACGTTTGGGAATACGAGACGGTATCTTGGGAGATCCCCTATTGTATTGTTGTGTACTGAGTTGTTACCTTCTATGCATCCTTCCTTGTTAAATTTTGGTCTTTATCTTACTGCAATTTATCATTCTTTACTTTCTTTATTATTATATATACCAGTAGGGCCCTGACCTGACCTCGACACTACTCGACCGAGGTTAGGCTTGGCACTTACTAGGTACCATTGTGGTGTACTCACGCCCTTTCCTGCACATATTTTTCGTGTGTAGATCCAGGTTCCTCTTACCAACATCGTTACTAGTTGCAGTCACTGCTGTTTATTGGAGAGCCTAACCTTGTGGGGGGTAACTCCCCTTAGGATTGGTACTGTTTGATATATGAGTGTCGTGTACGTGAGGTGACGAATACGTACACGGGCTAATTATTGTAAAAACCTGATTTCCACTAAGTAATAACTTATTTTCTGTCCTATTCAAATCTTATCAGCATGTTTAGTACCCTGTTAGACTAGAATAGCATGCCTACTTGCCTTAACTATTTATCTGAACTACGTTCAATATGTTTAGTGAATTTACCTATTTCTTTCTTAACTTGTGCTTAGCTGAATTGTAGGATTCCGTGTTGTAATTATTGAATTCTATTGTTTGGACTGCATATTTACTTTGGGACTATGGAACGGTGTTCCGGGAGATCCCCATGTTTGGCATATTTACTTTGGGACTACGGAACGGTGTTCCGGGAGATCCCCATGTTCGTCATATTACCTTTGGGACTACGGAACGGTATTCCATGAGATCCCCCTGTTTTGCATATTTACTTTGGGACTACGGAACGATATTCCGGGAGATCTCCCTACACATTTACGTTTGGGTCTACAAGACGGTATCTCGGGAGATCCCCTATTGTATTGTTGTGTACTGCGCTGTTACTTTCTATGCATTCTTCCTTGTTAAATTTCAGTCTTTATCTTACTGCGATATATCATTCTTTCCTTTATTTATCATTATATATACCAGTAGGTCCCTGATCTGACCTCGTCACTACTCGATCGAGGTTAGACTTGGCACTTACTGTGTACCATTGTGGTGTACTCACGCCCTTTTCTTCACATGTTTTTTATGTGCAGATCCAGGTTCCACCTACCAACCTCGTTACTAGTTGCAGTCGCTGGTGTTTATTGGATACTTCAAGGTACATCTGCCTGCACCCGTAGATTCTCAGAGTCTCCCTTTATCCCCCTATGTTCATTCTTTTCCCTTATTTCTATAGACAGTGATGTATAGAAAAGTTAGAATCTCGTAGAAACTTGTGACTTTCGGTGTTCCGGGTCTTGGGAGTGTTTTTGTACATTTTGGAAGTTGATAATTATTTATACCGAGCAGCATTTAATTGCTTATTTAGATTATTGTTACTGCTAGTTGTTAGTGTTCATGTTTTTATCTCATTTCCGCAAAGTGTTAGGCTTACCTAGTCGTAGATACTAGGTGTCGTCACGACAAATTCATGGAGGAAGAATTGGGGTCGTTACAAGTTGGTATCAAAGATCTAGGTTCATAGGTATCGTGAGTCACAAGTCGGTTTATTAGAGTCTCATAGATCGGTACGGAAACGTCTGTACTTATCTTCGGGAGGCTATGGAACTTTTAGGAACAATCATACTTCTTTGATTTCCTTGTCGTGCGAGTTATTGGCGTCAAGTTATAAAATTTATTTATTCTACTCTTTCTCACAGATGGCGAGGACACGTACCGGGAGATTGGATGATCAGGCACCCGTGCCCCTTGCCAGAGCCGCCAGAGGTCGGGGCCGGGGTAGAGGACGACCACGCGGTGAAGCCAGAGCACCCGCATGAGCTGCGATAGTAGATCCCCTAGAAGCTCCAGCTGGAGGGCAGGCATCGGAGGTTCCCATTGCTGCACCAGCTCTCCAGGAGACTCTAGCCCAGTTCATGAGCATGTTTAGCACCTTAGCTCGGGCTGGATTGATCCCACTAGCTCCCGCCATATCTCAGGCCGGGAAGGGGCACAAACTCCCGCAGCCCGTATTCCTGAGTAGAGGGTCCAGGTTGATCAGACCCGAGAGTTTATTCCTATGGTGCCGGTAGCTCCGGTTCAGCATGAGACCAGGACAACTTCTTATGAGGCGGAGAAGCTTAGACTTGAGAGGTACAAGAAGCACCACCCACCTACTTTCAGCGGATTGGCTTTAGATGATGCGCAGGGTTTTCTGGAGGAGTGTCATCGTATTCTCCGTACTATGGGCATAACGGAGACGCGTGGGGTTTCTTTCACCACTTTCCAGCTTAGAGGAGCAGCCTATTAATGGTGGTGTTCTTATGAGCTGAGTAGTCCAGACGAGGTAGCCTCACTCACATGGACTCAGTTCTCGGATATGTTTTTGAGAGAATATGTCCCTTAGAGCCTCAGGGATGCATGGCACGCAGAGTTTGAGTAGCTGCGCCAGGGTTCTATGACTGTGTCAGAGTATGCGGTCTGTTTAAGTGAGTTAGCCCGACATGCACCGTCCTTGGTTTCCACAGTTTAGGAGAGGGTTCGTCGCTTTATTAAGGGACTCCACCCCAGTATCTGGACCAGTGTGGCCAGGGAGTTGGAGATGGATATCTCTTATCAGTAGGTCATGAGTATTGCAAGGAGAGTGGAGGGCATGCTTGCCCGGGACAGAGAGGAGAGAGAGGCCAAGAGGTCTCGAGAGACTGGTTATTATTCTGGAGCTCGTGCCCCAGCAGCTCTCCACAGTAAGGGTTATGTGAGTCGCCCTGTTCATTCTCCAGCCGCCAGTGGTGTTCCAGCTACTTCCAGGCCCTAGGACCCTTATTATGCACCACCAGTATCTAGTATGTCTCCTGCTCGGGGTGCTATTAGCGGCCAGTCCAGTAGACCTGGCCCAATTTAGTCACAGCAGCCACGTCCTCTGAGGGGTTATTTTGAGTGTGGCGATACTCGCTTTATGGTGAGGAATTTCCCCAGACTTAGGAAGGGTGTACCTACACAGACTTATCAGCCACCACGTGCTCCACGGGGTCCTCCGACCATGCTTTAAGCACCAGGTACCCTATATGCTCAGTCAGCTCGAGGTAGCGGTCGGGGAGGGGGAGGCCAGGCTAGGTATTATGCTCTTCCGGCTCGTTTAAAGGCAGTTTCTTCCGACTCTGTCATTACAAGTATTGTTCAATTCTGTCATAGAGATGCACATGTATTATTTGACCCAGGCTCTACGTATTCATATGTGTCTTCTTATTTTACTCTACATTTGGGCGTATCTCAGGATTCTTTCAGTTCCCCTGTTTATGTATCTACTCCTATGGGAGATTCTTTTGTTGTGGACCGCGTATATGAGTCGTGTTTGATTGTTCTTAGTGGTTTTGAGACAAGAGTTGATTTATTGTTACTTAGCATGGTAGATTTTGATGTTATTCTTGATTGTCACGCTAAGACCGTGACGTTGGCTAAGCCAGGATTACTGCGATTAGAGTGGAGGGGTACCTTAGAGTGTACTCCCCGCAGGGTTATTTCATTTCTTAAGGTTCAACAAATGGTTGAGAAGGGGTGTGACGTGTATTTAGCTTATGTGAAAGATGTCAGTATTGATACCCCTATAGTTGAGTCAGTTCCAGCCGTGAAGGATTTTCCAGATGTGTTTCCAACTAATCTTCCGGGCATGCCGCCCGACAGAGATATTTATTTTGGCATTGATTTGTTGCCGGACACTCAATCCATATGTATTCCTCCTTACCGTATGGCTCATCCTGAGTTGAAGGAGCATTTACAGAAGTTGCTTGATAAGGGCTTTATTCGGCCAAGTGTGTCACCTTGGGGTGCTCCGGTCTTGTTTGTGAAGAAAAAGGATGGTTCTATGCGTATGTGTATTGATTATCGCCAGATGAACAAGGTTCAGTGGAGAACAGGTACATATTGCCTTGCATTGATGACTTATTTGATCAGTTACATGGTGTCAGGGTGTTTTCCAAGATTGACCTACGTGCAGGCTATCATCAGTTGAAGATTCGGGAGCCAGATATCCCGAAGACTACTTTTAGGACCAGATATGGTTACTATGAGTTTCTTGTTATGTCTTTTGGGCTAACCAATGCCCCAACAGCCTTTATGTATTTGATGCACAGTGTGTTCTGGACTTATCTTGACTCCTTCGTCATTGTGTTCATTAAAGACATTCTGGTGTACTCTCGGGCTCAGGAGGATCATGAGCAGTACCTGAGGATCGTGCTTCAGACTTTGAGAGATAAGAAGTTGTATGCAAAATTTCTAAGTGTGAGTTTTGGCTAGATTCAGTGGCATTCTTGTGCCACGTAGTATCTAGTGATGGGATCAAGGTGGATCTGAAGAAGGTGGAGGCAGTGCAGAGTTGGCCTAGACCATCATCAGCTACGAAGATCCACAGTTTTCTTGGTTTGGCGGGGTATTACCGTCATTTTGTAGAGGGATTCTCATCTATTGCAACACCTATGACGAGGCTGACCCTGAAGGGTGATCCGTTCAGGTGGACAGAGGAGTGTGAGGATAACTTTCAGAAGCTCAAGACAGCTTTGACTACAGCCCCAGTATTGGTATTGTCTACAAGTTCGGGGTATTACACCGTCTATTGTGATGCTTCGCGGATTGGTCTTGGCGCGGTGTTGATGCAGGACGATAGGGTGATTGTCTACGCATCCAGAAAGTTGAAGGTGCATGAGAAGAACTATCCTATCCACGATCTTGAGTTAGCAGTTATTGTTCACGCCCTGAAGATTTGGCGGCACTATTTGTATGTTGTGCCTTGTGAGACTTACACTGTGTATACCTTGAAATTGGTAATTACAATTATATTTGATTATGTGGTTCTAAAAATACGTGATCTATTTTAATACCAATTGTTTAGGTAGTAGATTCTAGGTGACAAGTGAGAAAACGAAATAAGGGCGAAGGGTAGCAAGATTATGCAAACCGAGCAGCGGAGAGTTTGGTCTCGAGGTCGGTCGGAATGGGCCTCGAGGTCGAGCTTAAGAGCTTGACAAGGGGCTGTCGAGAATGATACAATAGTATTAAAGACCTCGTAAATGGAATATTTGTGATTAATAACGAGTAATAAATGAATAACAACTAATGAACACAATAAATGAAAGGCAATAAATCAATGGAACA
Organism: Nicotiana knightiana; assembly: GCA_005239525.1. NCBI lineage: Eukaryota > Viridiplantae > Streptophyta > Magnoliopsida > Solanales > Solanaceae > Nicotiana > Nicotiana knightiana. The sequence goes on along the minus strand of MDKJ01294357.1, from coordinate 31,211 downwards.
ATTGTAGAGAATGTTTTAGTTAGAGAGCAGAGGATGTTCTTGTTCTTGTATTGAATATCATGTGTCTTACAAAGTGACAAGGGTCCCCTTTATATATGAGGGGGAATTCCAATATAGTACATGTATAATTAATGCAAAGAGAGATGGCCGGTACAACCATTTAATGCCACGGTACGGGCTAGTACTATTTTGCATACTTGGTCAACTTTAATCACGTGCCTTTTGGGAATTTCCCGCCTTTCCACGTTGGTCTTCGATTTTCAATTCCCCGAGGTCGAGGACCTTCGATATTCCCCCTCAATGCCAAAACTCAGACCTTCGAGCCTTCTGAGCGCCGTAATGACCGTAAAATCGGGCCCTCCGATTTTAGTCGTATACAGATAGTCCCTGTGTTTCATAGAATGAACTGATAAGAAACGATCTTGAATTTTTGCCTCTTCAACATCCCTATTATTACATCAGTCTCTTCAGAGCATTAAATTATGTGACATAAAAAGCTACATAGAGGTCGCCGTCAACACAATTCTCGAGAAGCCCATGAACCGTTATTGGTTTGACCTTTCCGCTTCAATTCACTTTTAAAGGGCCTCTATAAATACTTCAATCACTTGCCTTTTCATAATTTTACATCTTATTCAAACCTTCAATCTTTTACTAAGTGATTTCCACTCTTACCTTCCATCAGCATTTGCTTCTTCATCTTCTCTTTTCAAAACTCAATTATAACCATGGAAAAAACTTCCAAAACAGTACCTCAAAAGGAGGGAGCCACTTCTTCATCACGCCTGTCTAAGGGCAAGTCAATAACTCCTCCTACCATCGAGCAATGCATCCCTGGCCCTTTCGACACCATCTCTGATTTCACGATTGAAAAACCCCCTTCTACACCGGGCCAATGCGAGCCCATGTATCGATATATAAGTGTAGTATCCGATACAGAGAGGGTAAAACTCGACTGCCGTTGGGGGGAGGCGGCCAAATCGATACAGCTAATGAAAGCATAGTGACGCATAAGGCTGGCTTTCTCAGCGTATACACATACCCTTTTACCTTAGGCCCCCTAGATTCTTCCTCTCCATCGATTGAACCGGTGATTTTTGCCATCAATACCGAGTGATACTTGGTCAGATTTATCCCTCCTTTTGGAGGATTGTTTACGTGATTCGACACATTTTCAACATGGTCGAGGGGATGAATTTCACCCTTGACCATTTGATCAAATTATACAGCCCTCGACTCTTCCGCGGAGTACTAATTAAACTGCACCGTCGATCTGCTAAGGCGTTCCTCGCCTGTATCGACGAGGATAAAGATCGGGGATGGATGAGCCGATTTATTAGAATCATAACTTCGGACATCATCCCTGCTAAAAGAATTCCGTTCCCGGAGGAATGGAATATGAAACGTAAGTAACCCTGAATTGAGTATGTTTTGTTATCTCTCTTTCTCTTGACTGATTTTCTTCTAATTGTGTAGTCACTTTTTGGTTTCCCGACGTAGTCCAGGACCTTCCGGGTTGGATCAAACTTTTGGACTCTGCTTTCCAATAAAATAAACGTGTTTGGCGCGATCTGGATAAGACACGGTGGTAGGCCAAGAACCACAGTATGCTCTCGTTGTTATTTTTTTCTCATTCTTTGTAAGTGCTTTTGATGGTGGTGTTTTTTGACATAACACGCTTGTGCAGGCTTTGGTGAAGGTGTGTTGATGAGGCCGCTCCTACCTGGTGAGGAAGAGGCTCCGAATACCACCAAAGACAAGGAAAGGAAGAAGGAGGCCTCGGCGGAGTCTCCAAAATAAAAAAGGGCAAAGACTCGAAAGTGCAAGACCGATGCCACGGTCTTATCCTCGACGGCCGCTGAGAGCCTGCGAGCCGAGGAAGAGAGTGATGATACCTTCCCTTTGGTACAAAGGGAAAACAAAGTGCTGATGCTTCGAGAGTTGTTGGGCGGTCATCTGCTGAGTTGGAGGCGGCCGATGTGAACCCGCCCTGTGTTGATGAAACCCTCGAGGAGGGTTCGGGTGTAGTCCCCGAGATGCTCATCGGACATGGAAGAGTCCGTGTTGATGAGCTCGGAGGGCTTGCTACTGGATCTTTCCGGGGTCGGGAAGAAGCCTCGATGGAGGCTGATATTATTGGTGGATTTTGCTCGGGCCCGTCGTTTTCTCCAGGGGAGATACGAGATGCCCAAGTCAGGAATGTTCCCGATTTGGAGACCTCTCGTGGAGAGTATAATGAATTTAGAGACTATTTTGAAGGGGTAGAGGAGGATACCAATGTTGACGCCCCCGTTGCCCTCGAGGAGGCTGAGAGGCTCCAAAAACAGGTGATATTCTCGAAATAATATGTTGTTTTTCACCTTTCTACTCTTGCTTTCTAATGTTCTTCCTCTGTGCTGTAGGTCAGGAAGCTGTATGACCAAGCCTTCTCCAAGATTCAAGATGAGTTGACTCATCGTGGAGAGGAGCTTGAGAAGCTTATGTCGGATTCGGTCGAGCTGGAGGCTCTATGTGCCCGAAAACATGAGGAATTGATCAACCTCCGAGCAGGCTCGGAGAGAGCACTCCGTGAGAGGGACGACTTCATCGAGCAGGTATTCTGGTATCCTCAATTTTTTTTAATTGCAATGCTTAGTGCTGATTGACTTTTTTCAGTGCTTTTCAGATTAGGCAGAAGGATTCCCTGGTGGAGCGGCTCCGAGAGGAAGTTGTGGCCAAGGATGCCGAAATCCTCCAGCTGGCTTGGCTGAATGATGCCGTGGCTTCGGAGAGGGACGCTCTTCGGGGGAAGCTATCCTCGATTCAAGACGTTCTTCGAGGTGTTCAGGAGGAGGCTGCTGCACTATCTGCGGCCAAGTCTGAGGCTGATGAGTTTGTCTCCTCATACAAGAGAGATGCTGTTACTGCGAATGACCGGGCCAGAGAGATATCCGAGAAGGCCAAGCTAAAACTGGCTCGGGCAGTTGCTCATACCCGCACACAATCCAGGAGGCAAGCCCTCAAGGAAGTGAGCGCTAAGGGCCCTGGAGGAAGAATCGGCCATGCCGACTACATTGGATGAGAGCTCTGAAAGCGGCTCGGACAGCAGCGAAGGCGAAGAGTAGATTCTCCTACTGTTTTTTTTCCTTTTCTGTATATGGGACCCTCGGGGGAATTTTTGTAGAAACACCCTTGTAAATGTATTTTTTGAAATAAAATATCTCGTTGTTACATATCTCCCAAACTTTGTCCTGCAATGTTTACGCAAAAGTTGACTTTCAAGCTTCGATTTTTAGCCTTTTGGAACTCGTACTTGCAATAGTAGATCCCCTTGAGATCGGAAACCTTCTCGAGGTTAGGTCGGGACGGGAGCTTCAATCCCTCGAACACTGTGCGACAGTGTCATTTATGTGACCGTGAAGTGACCGAGGTGGTCCCACCGATATAGTTCCCCAAACGTTATGACAACTTTGTCACAGTTAAAAGGCTTTCAAAGTAGTTGAATAGCCACCACTTGCTCTATATATATATTCTTGCTTCCTCTTTATTCTAAGTCTTGCAACTTTGCAAAACTAGCTTTCCTTTCAACGTTCTATTCCGTTTCTTATCTTGCGAAACTGTTTTCATCCCTTCCTTTTTACCTTAGCTTGAGTAGTTATGGTTGTCGTGCCCGAATCTGTTCACCAAGAAGAGGAAAACCTTTCCTCTGCATCTTGCCCAACCGGTGGTATACCGCCGGCGTACAGTGAGTTAACCTCGAGCTGCTTTGCTTTGAAGAAAGACTTTGCACTAGAGAAACCCTTTGATGCCCTGGGCCATCGAGAGCATGCATCGAGGTTCATCCTATCGATAGAAGAAAACCACCTCGAGGCCGTAAGGAGAGACTGCGGCTAGGGAGAAAATGTGATGCTGCAGATACCTTCTCGAGAACAGAACATCATGACCTATGTGGAGGGATTCTTGACCGTGTATACGTACCCATTCACATTGGGGCCCCTCGATCGCCTTTGTGCTCGAGTTCTGCAAGAGGTACCGAGTCAACCGTGCTCAGATTCATCCCTCATTTTAGAGGATAGTGCTGATGATGAGGTACTTTACCGAGAATGCTGAGCTCGAATTTACCCTTAGCCACCTTATTAGACTATATCGGCCTCAGTATTGTTGGGGCCTGATAGTGTTATGACGCCGATCCACAAGGCCCTTTATTGCCAGTCACGACGAGGACCAGAACCGAGGATGGATGAATCGGTTTGTCCGAGTGAGGACCATCGATATTATTCCTGCAGAATTCCTGCCGTTTCCCAAGAAATGGAACTTCAAACGTAAGCTACGCCGTACCTTAGTGCCTTTTTCTTTGGTTGATTTATAAGAATGTTTATTTCTTTTTCTCAGCGGTTCCGTGGATGCCGGAAGAGGTCCTCGATCTTGCAGACTGGACTCGGAGACTGGCCGCTTCATCGACCTATGATGAACACAAGTGGCGAGACCTGTCGAAGGGCAGATGGGAAGCAAAACACCACGGTATGAGCCATGTCATTGCCCTGTTGAGGAATGTTTCCTTTTATGTGTACTAACTCCACTACCACAGGTGTTGGTGGGTTCTAGAAGATGAGACCGTGCCCTTTCGAGGAGAGGGAATGGTCGTCCGCTTCGGAGCCGAGGGTGGATAATAAGCAGAAAAGGTCCTCGATGGATGAGGACATTCTCAACGAAGCGGGGCCTGCCCAGAGACACAAAAGAGACGCCGCCGCTGAAGAGGACTTCATATACGTTGGTTACTCCGTGGACGTCAGCTCTCCTCGGGAGGATGGTTCTTCATCTACGGCTCGAGCCAGGGGGCCTCCCGAGGTTGGTAATTTCGTTAGGCCTGAGACCTCTAGTTTTGAGGGAGAGGTTCTTCGAGAGGAAAGGAGCAAGAGTCCTTTTCCATCGTCTGCTTCTGCCCTCGAAGGTACTTCGAGGGACGCTTGGGGCCAGGGGCTGCCCGAACCAAGTGAGGTCTCGTGTGGTCATGCCTCTACTGCGAGCGGTTCAACTGGGTCCGATGGGGCTAGGCCAGTAGACGCACGCTCAACTTTTGAGGAGGCTCATCAGCTCTGTTCCGAGGTGAGTTTTGATCGTCCTTGTTGGCTTTTCAGCTATGAATCTTCGTTCTTTAAACTGAAGCTTTTTTTTTCCGTAGGTTTTTGACAAGCTCAAGTTCGAGCTGCTTCGTAGTGAGACCAGGTTGCGGGAAGCTTTGGTTAAAGAAAAATCTCTCAAGCTTCTTTGCAATAAGAAGACGAAAGAGTTGATACATCTTCGGACGGAGATGCATCGGAGTCGAAACTATGAAGGCAATCTCGAGCATCAGGTAACCCTTATCCTGAAGGAGTGCATGCTACCTTTCCCGCTTTTGGAAACTAATGTTTTGGTGCTTCAGCTGCGGCCCAGAGGAATGCCTTGGTCAAGGCTTCTGCCCTTGAGGTACATCTTCACAATTCTTGAGAAAGTGGCACGATTCAGATGAGCAGGATTGCCAAGCTCAAGACTGATCTTTTGAATATGAAGGCCGAGGTCGTGAACGTCCGGTCTGAAGCTGAAGAAGTTCGAGCGAAGGCCGATAAGAAAGTGGCTGTTTATTTGAAAGATGCTGCTGACGCTCAGGCTGAGCTGAGAGGAGCTTTTGAGAGAGATAGGAGGGGAAATGAGTATGCCCAATGTAGGTATCAGAGGGAGACTCTTGAGGAGATTCACGCTAGGGGTTTTGATCTCTCGGAAGAGATAAAGCAGGCCAAAGCGGATGAGATCGACGCCGAGTTTTTCCTTTCTTCCGGTGCCGATGCTGGTATTTGAGGGCTTCCGAGGGAGTTGGTCCTTAGAGCAGACTAGTTTTTCTTCTTTGTTATTCACATGAGGCTCCTGTGGGAGCATTGTAAATATGTATTTGTAAAACACATTTATATATATGAAAGATTCTTTGGTTTCTCTAATTTGCTTGTCGATAATTAGGCCGGTGAATTGGACTTTGAGATGAAACCCTTGGGGTTACAAATTGGCCCTGGGGCTTTTAGGCTGGCGACTTGGGCTCTTACGCATTTTGCCCATAGGCGCTTTTGTTAACCATTTCGGGCTCAGTCTTTGAGTCAGGTTTCGACTCGAGCTCATCGGCCCTGAGGTGATTTGGGTCGGTACGACCTGTAGCTTGCGACTTGGCTCTTACGCATTAGGTTGCTACGACCTTCGGTGTAGCTAGCGACTTGGGATCTTACGCATTTGTCCCTTAGGCGCTTTAGTTAACCGTTTTGGGCTCAGTCTCCGACTCGGGTTTCGACTCGAGCTCTTTGTCCCTTAGGTTTTTAAACCAGTCCTAAGGCGCTTTGGGCCGGTACGACCTGTAGCTGGAGACTTGGGATCTTACGCGTTAGGTCGATACGACCTTCGGTGTAGCTGGCGACTTGGGCTCTTACGCATTTGGCTCTTAGGCGCTTTAGTTAACCATTTCAGTATCAGTCTTCGAATCGGGTTTTGACTCGAGCTCTTCGACCTTAGGTTTTTAAATCGGACCTGAGGCGCTTTGGGTCGGTACGACTTGTAGCTGGCGACTTGGGCTCTTACGCGTTAGGTCGATACGACCTTCGATGTAGCTGGCGACTTGGGCTCTTATGTATTTGGCCCTTAGGCGCTTTAGTTAACCATTTCGGGCTCAGTATTCGAGTCGGGTTTCGAATCAAGCTCATCGGCCCTTAGGTTTTTAAATCAGCCCTGAGGCGCTTTGGATCGGTACGACTTGTAGCTGGCGACTTGGGCTCTTACGTGTTAGGTTGGTAAGACCTTCGGTGTAATTGGCGACTTGAGATCTTATATTTTAGGTCAGTACGACCTTTAAGTTAGCTGGCGACTTGGGCTCTTACGCTTTAGGTCGGTATGACCTTTAACCGATTCTTTTCGAAGTTTTTTTTGAAGTAATTGGAGGCCTGTGATTTTATGGCAACAGTCGAATGTCTCCGAGTCGTGTTGGTTTGGCCGGAGCCTTATGACGGTGGTCATTGTATTTGGCCGTAGCCTTTTAGTCCCCGAGCGTGATAGTCTTGGCGTCTATATTAAGGGTATGCCTATTTAGGGGTCTTATAAGTTCGAATATATAGCCTTGACATTGATGTCGGGATTATGCCTTTTAAGGTCTTACAAGTTTGTACATGCCTTGCTTGAGGTCTTACAGTTTTGACGTTGCCTCATGGAGGGCTTATGAGCTCGAAGTTGCCGGCCCTAAGGTCTTACGGCTTCGATTTAGATAGCTTGATGAGCCGACCGTGGAGGAAAGTCCCTGAGTCGGAGTCGATATTGCCTCATGGAGGGCTTATGTTGGTGATATTGTCTCATGGAGGGCTTATGTTGGTGATATTGCCTCATGGAGGGCTTACGTTGGTGATGTTGCCTAATGGAGGGCTTATGGCTTCGAGTTTTTTGTGACTCGATAGGGTGACTGTCGAGGACAGTTCCCGAGTGGTCGGTAAATTTTGGCCCTGGGGCCGTTTCTTGTGAAAATAGAAAACTTCTTTGACGCGCGAAGTGTTTTGATGATAAAAGATTCTTCTCCGATTACTTTGTACAATTATACATGTTTTCACCATCGAGGGTTCGATTATTCTATGCGGACACGGTTCATTCGATAGTTTGGTCCGATACATCATTCCCCTGTCGAGACCCTCTTTGGCATATTTTAGTGATCTCCCAGGGGGATGCCTCTAAGTATTTGAGGTTGATCGAAGAGAAGCCTTGAATACTTGGTGAGTTCTCCTCAGGTAGCATATGGGTGTTGCCTCGTTAAAAACCTCGTCGGTAAAACCCATTTGGGATAAAATCCGACGTGAGGGACACATGCTTTAAAACCAAAGGCCTTCGAGCTGGAGGGTGCTTCGATTCCTTTCAATCGAGCACCTGCACATAGGTTAGTGTAAAGTGTGAAGAAAAGAGGGAGAGGATTGTACCTTAGCTGTGGTGGCGTTCAAGCCTCAATATGCTTTGGTTATCAGTTCTGAGGATGCGGCACGGTCCTTTATTCGTTCCTACGAGGATGTAGTTTGTGATTGTTACTCGGCTGTTCGCTTTTTTTTGGCTCCGTCGATGTAGAGGGTGTCGACGCCACATTGTGCAATACAAGCATTTCCTTTGCTGCGTGCTGCTCTCCGCATACTGTTTTCACTCCATCCTTCGTAGGAAACTTCATCATTTGATGAAGGGATGACGGCACCACCCTCATATTGTGAATCCATGGCCTTCCAAGCAATGCATTGTATCTCATGTCACCTTCGATGACATGAAACTTGGTATCTTGAATTGTACCGGCCACGTTGACTGGGAGGATGATTTCCCATTTCATTGTCTCTCTTGCCATGTTGAATCTGTTGAGGACTCGAGGAGCGGGCACGATCTGGTCGAGCAACCCGAGTTGCTCTACTACCCTCGACCGAATTATGTTGGCTGAGCTAGCTGGATCCACGAGCACACGTTTAATTTGAAATTTATTCAAAAGCAAAGAAATTATCAGTGCGTCATTATGAGGTTGTGACAAGGTCTCGATGTCCTCTTCACTGAATGAAAGAGTGTCTTCAGGTATGTGGCTCGGAGTTCTCTTTTCCCTGGTGATGGATACTTTCGTTTGCTTAAAAATAGGCCTATGAGGGACGTCGACTCCACCGATAATCATGTGGATGACGTGTCGTGGTTATTCTGTTTCATTTTTCTTGTTTGCCTCTCTTTCCTGAAATTGGTTTTTAGCTCGGTCACTAAGGAACTCTCGAAGGTGCCCTTTGCTAATTAGTCGGGCCACCTCTTCTCGAAGCTGTCTGCAATCCTCGGTCCTATGACCGTGGGTATCATGATATTCGCATATCAAGTTGGGGTTCCTCTTAGAAGGATCTGATAGCACGGGTCTTGGCCACCTGGATCCCTGATCTTACTTATAGCCGATACGATATCTGAAACATCGATGTTGAAGTTGTACTCAGATAGCCGGGATGCCTCTACCGGCTCTGTGTGCCTATCGAACCCTGCTTTGTTCACGAGTCCCCGAGGATTCTGTCCTTGGTCCATCCTTTGGTCACTTCGAGGTATGATACTTCTCGGGATATTTCTTCGATTTTCTATGTACAGTTGATACCTTTCTTTGTTTGGCCTTGGCTCTCTTTCTGGAAGCCTCGATTCCTTTGCTAAGTGCTTGCTAGGGTACACCGAGCCCGAGGGGGCTTCCAATTGGTCATCCTCGACCTGATCTTCGACTGATACCTGTTGTGTACATCCGCCCAAATTACGGTGGGATACTCGATTAAGTTTTGCTTCAACTGCTTCGAAACTATCGAGCTTCGTTCATTCAAGCCCTGAGCGAAGGCTTGTACTTCGCAATCATCGGAGACCGGTGGTAATTCCATTTGTTCCAGTTGGAAGCGGGATACGAACTCCCTTAGTATCTAATTCTCTCTTTGTTTGATTTTGAAGACATCAGATTTCCTTGTAGCGACCTTGATGGAACCAGCATGTGCCTTCACAAAGGAGTTCGCCATCAGTGCAAATGAATCTATCGAGTTCGGGGGCAGGTTATGATACCACATCATGGACCCTTTTGGATAGTGTTTCTCCAAATTTTTTCAATAGGACAGATTCAATCTGATCATCCCTTAGGTCGTTCTCTTTCACAAGACAAGTGTAGGCAATAATGTGCTCATTGGGGTCCGATGTTCCGTTGTACTTCGAGAGATCGGGTATTCTGAATTTCTTCGGGACGGGCTTCGGAGCCGCACTCGATGGGAATGGCTTTTGCAAGAACTTCTTCAAATCTACACCTTTGAGAATCAGCGGTGCGCCTGGGATATGATCGACCCTCGAGTTATAGATTTCTACCTTTTTGTTGCTGGCTTCTATCTTCTTTTCGCCTGGTTCAACCCTTTTTGTGAGGTCCTCGAGCATCTTCATAATGGCGGGGTCAGCTGTTGAACCATTATTGCTCGACCTTTCTGGTGCCTGTTCGACTCGAGGAGCCGTTTCTGGTAGTGCTGTGCTTGGGGTTCTCTGATGGCTTTGTAGTTGAGCAATAGCCACCTATTGCGCTTGCAACATCTCAAAAGTGACATGAAGGCTAACTTCCTTTCCCTTTGAGCATAGGGATCCCTGTGCTTCACGCAAGTCACCTTCACGCACACTTCCGTCTGTATGAGAGCTCACATCGACATGTTGAGCGTTGCGTGAGCCTCCATCGACAGGGATTTGCACTAGTTCCCCTTCAGTGTTTTACGGTGGCACACCGGCACCTGAAGCAGCTGCGCCATTCTCTCTATGATCCTTAGGGTCGTTGTTTTCTTGTGCGTTTACTGAGTTAGACATTTTCTGACCTAAAATTGAGGATTCTTGGACAAGAAAACGTGTAAAGAATAACTTGTATTTTTAGAAAACCAGCACTAAAACAATCACTATTATTTTTTAGCCCCACGGTGGGCGCCAAACTGTTTACCTTAAAATTGGTAATTACAATTATATTTGATTATGTGGTCCTACAAAAACTTGATCTATTTTAATAACAGTTGTTTAGGCAGTAGATGATAGGTGAGAAGTGAGAAAACGAAATAAGGGCGAAGGGTAGGAAGATTATGCAAACCGAGCAGCGGAGAGTTTGGTCTCGAGGTCGGTGGGAATGGGCCTCGAGGTCGAGCTTAAGAGCTTGACAAGGGGCTGTCGATAATGATACAACAGTATTGAAGGCCTCGAAAATGGCCTATTTGTGATTAATAACGAGTAATAAATGAAGAACAACTAATGAACACAATAAATGAAAGGTAATAAACCAATGGAACAATTGTAGAGAATGTTTTAGTTAGAGAGCAAAAGATGTTCTTGTTCTTGTATTGAATATCATGTGTCTTACAAAATGACAAGGGTACCCTTTATATATGAGGGAGAATCCCAACATAGTACATGTGTAATTAATGCAAAGAGAGATGGCTGGTACAATCATTTAATGCCACGGTACGGGCTAGTACTATTTTGCGTACTTGGTCAGCTTTAACCACGTGCCTTTTGAAAATTTCCCGCCTTTCCACGTCGGTCTTCGATTTTCACTGCCCTTAGGTCGAGGAGCTTCGATATTCCCCCTCGATCTCAACACTCTAACCTTCGAGCCTTTTGAGCGCCATAATAACCGTAAAATCGGGCTCTCCGATTTTAGCCGTATACACACCGATCATTAGAGTTTGCAGCACCTGTTCAAGAAAAAGGATCTTAACTTGCGTCAGCGAAGGTGGTTGAAGCTGCTTAAGGATTATGACATCACTATTTTGTACCACCCGGGGAAGGCCAATGTGGTGGTCGATGCTTCGAGTCACCGGGCGGAGAGTTTGGGGAGTTTAACATATCTTTCAGCAGCAGAGAGACCCTTAGCATTGGATGTTCAGGCCTTAGCCAACCAGTTTGTGAGATTGGATATTTCCGAGCCGAGTCGAGTGTTGGCTTGTGTGGTCTCTCGGTCTTCTCTTTATGATTGTATAAGGGAGCGTCAATATGATGACCCCCACCTGTTTGTCCTCAAGGACACGGTCCAGCACAGTGATGCTAAGGAGGTTACTATTGGGATGATGGATTATTGAGGATGCAGGGCATGCTATATGTGCCTAATGTTGATGGTTTGTGTGAGTTGATTCTTCAGGAGGCTCATAGCTCGTGGTACTCTATTCATCCGATACTTGAGGCAGCACTATTGGTGGAGGAGGATGAAGAACGACATAGTGGAGTATGTTGCTTGGTGCCTAAATTTCTAGCAGGTGAAGAATGAGCATTAGCAGCCGGGTGGGTTGCTTCAGAAGTTGGAGATTCCGGAGTGGAAATGGGAGCGGATCACTATGGATTTCGTTGTTGGACTCCCATGGACTCAGTTGAGGTTTGATGCAGTTTGGGTGATTGTGGATAGGCTGACCAAGTTAGCTCATTTAATTCTAGTGATGACTAAATATTCTTCCAAGCAGCTGGCTTGAATCTACATCCGTGATATCGTCAGGCTTCATGGCGTATCGGTATCTATTATCTTTAACCGGGGTACGCAGTTTACATCACGGTTTTAGAGATCCGTACAATAGGAGTTGGGTACTAGAGTGGAGGTGAGCACAACATTTCACCCTCAGACGGACGGGCAGTCCGAGCGCACTATTCAGATACTAGAGGAAATGCTTCATGCGTGTGTGATGGAGTTTGGAGGGTCATGGGAACAGTTGTTGCCACTTGCGGAGTTTGCCTAAAACAAAATTTATCGGTCCAGCATTCAGATGGCACGGTATGAGGCTCTGTATGGTAGGTAGTATCGATCCTCAGTGGGTTGGTTCGAGCCGGCCAAGGCTCGATTATTGGGTACAGATTTGGTCCAGGATTCCCTGGACAAGGTGAAAGTGATTCGGGATCGACTTCGGACATCCCAGTCAAGACAGAAGAGTTATGCGGACTTGAATCAAAAGAGAAGAGTTTGCGATGTAGCATTCATGGTTGGAGAGCGGGTCTTGCTTCGGGTATTGCCTATGAAAGGCGTTATGAGGTTCAGGAAGAAGCGCAAGATGAGCTCGAGGTGAATTTGTCCTTTTGAGGTGTTGCGGCGTGTTGGGGAGGTTTCTTATGAGATTGCCTTACCTCCCAGCCTAGTAGGAGTTCATCCGGTATTCCACGTTTCTATGCTCCGAAAGTATCACGGTGATCTGGCTCATGTGTTAGATTTCAGCTCGGTCCAGTTGGACAAGGATCTATCTTATGTTGAGGAGCCAGTGGCAATTTTGGACAGGCAGGTCAGAAAGCTAAGGTCAAAGAACATTTCTTCAATAAAGGTTCAGTAGAGGGGTCAGCCGGTCAAGGAGGCCACTTGGAAGGCCGAGCAGGATATACGCAGCCGTTATCCTAATCTTTTCAAAGCTTCAGGTATGTCTCTATACTCGTTCGAGGATGAACGATTGCTTTAAGAAGGGGAGGATGTGATGACCCGGCCGGTCATCTTGAGAGTTATAACCCCGATCCCCTATTAACTACTTTCCCCGTATCTATTTCTGCTATTGTGACTTACCGGGAGGTTCTATTTTGGTTTTTGGAGTGTTTTGGGACACTTAATCCCTAAAAAGAGAGTTTAAGCCTTAAGATCTGGGCCGTATTTGGAACTGTGTGAAGACGACTACGAAATGGAGTTCCATCGGTTCCATTAGCTCCGTTAGGTTATTTTGGATTAGGGACGTGTTCGGGTTGTGTTTTGGAGGTCCGTGGCTCAATTAGGCTTGAAATGGCGAAAGTCGAAGTTTTGGAGATTTTGGGTCGGCAGTGGAATTTTTTATATCGGGATCGGATTCCGATTTTGGAAGTTGGAATACGTCAGTAGGGTTGAATGTGTCTTGTGTGCATTTGGGGTCAATCGGACATGGTTTGATGGGTTTCGGCATTAGTTGTCGAATTTGGAAGTTTCAAGTTCTTTAAGTTTGAATCAGAGGATGATTCATAATTTTAGTGTTGTTTGATGTGGTTTGAAGGCTCGACTAAGTTCTTATGGTGTTTTAGGATTGGTTGGTCTGTTTGTTGAGGTCCCGAGAGATTTAGGTGAGTTTCGGGTGCTTAACAGATTGACTTGAGACTTAGGAAAGTTGCTGAAGTTGCTGCATCTGGTGTAACTGCACCTGCGCACTTTGGGCCGCGGTGCGGAGACACAGAAGCGTCTATGGAGTCACAGATGCGGATCTGGGCCTTGTCCAGCTGGGGCCGTAGGTGCGGCCAAGTTATCCGCAGAAGCGAATGCGCAGAAGCGATAGGGGAGTGCAGGAGCGGGCTCGTAGGTGCGGCCTAGTGCTTGCAGATAAGGTCCTAGCCCATTTAAGTTATTTTCGCACCTGCGATGGTTCCTCCATAGGTGAACGACTGTAGATGCGTGTAATTAATAGCAGGTGTGGTTTAACTGGCAGAAAAGGGGCTAAATCAAGGATTTGATTCATTTCTTCATTTTTGGACTTGGGAGCTCAAAAATTGGCGATGTTTCGAGGAATCTTTAGAGAGAACTTTGGGGTAATGACTCCTAAATCGTGTTTTCGTTGTATTTCGTTAATCTATAGTTGATTCCTCCATTTAATTTCGGATTTGGATTGGAAAGTTGGACAAAAGGGGGAAAAGTTCCCCAATCAAATTTCTGAGTTTTGATTGGGTTTTAGACATGGATTTGGATAATTTTGGTACGAGTGAACTCGTGAGTGAATGGGTGTTCATGTTTGGTAAATTTTACTCGATTCCAAAACATGGGACCGGGGAGGATTTTAGGGGCAAATTTCTAATTTTTATGTTTTAGCTTGATTTCAGCAGCTGGATTATTTCCTTGTAGTTGTATTTATGTTATGTAATTGATTTGGCTAGATTTGGGCAATTCGGAGTCGGAGATTCGTGGAAAGAGCGTTGTTTCAGATTGATTTGAGCCTCGTTCGAGGTAAGTGACTTGCCTAACCTTGTGTGGGGAAACTCCCCTTGGGATTGGTATTGTTTGATATATGAGTGATGTGTACGTGAGGTGACGAGTACGTACACAGGCTAATTTTTTTAAAAATTCAAATTCTACTAAATAATAACATGTTTTCCTTCTTATTTGAATCTTATCAGCATGTGTAGTACCCTGTTAGACTAGAATAGCATGCCTACTTTCCATAACTATTTATCTGAACTACGTGCAACATGTTTAGTGAATTTACCTATTTCTTTCTTAACATGTGCTTAGGCGAATTGTAGGATTCCATGTTTTAATTATTGAATTCTTTTGTTTGGACTGCATATTTACTTTGGGACTATGGAACGGTATTCCAGAAGATCCCCATGTTCTGCATATTTACTTTGGGACTACGGAACGGTATTTCGGGAGATCCCCCTATTTTGCATATTTACTTTGGGACTACGGAACGGTATTCCGGGATACCCCCTGTTCTGCATATTTCCTTTGGGAATATGGAATGATATTCCGGGAGATCCCCTATTTTGCATATTTACTTTGGGACTACGGAACGGTATTCCGGGAGATCCCCTTGCACATTTACGTTTGGAACTACGAGACGGTATCTCGGGAGATGCCCTGTTGTATTATTGTGTAATGAGTTGTTACCTTCTATACATTCTTCCTTGTTAAATTTTAGTCTTTATTTTACTGCAATATATCATTCTTGTCTTGCTTTATTATTATATATACCAGTAGGGCTCTAACTTGACCTCGTCACTACTCGACCGAGGTTAGGCTTGGCATTTACGGGGTACCATTGTGGTGTACTCACGCCCTTTCCTACACATGTTTTTCGTGTGCAGATCCATGTTCCTCCTACCAACCTCGTTACTAGTTGCAGTCGCTGCTGTTTATTGGAGACTTCAAGGTACATCTACCGGCGCCCGCAGATCCTTGGAGTCCCCCTCTATCCCCCTATGTTCATTCTTTTACCTTATTTATATAAACAGTGATGTATAGAAAAGTTAGAAGCCTTTGAATTTCGGTGTTCCGGGTCTTGGGAGTGCTTTTGTACCTTTTGGAAGTTGATAATTGTATATGCCGAGCAGCATTCAATTGCTTATTTAGATTATTGTTACTGTTAGTTGTTAATGTTCATGCTTTCATCTCATTTCCGCAAAGTGTTAGGCTTACCTAGTCGTAGAGACTAGGTGCCGTCAAGACAAATTCACGGAGGAAGAATTTGGGTCGTGACACTATTCTTATTCGGATATTGATTTTCATTTGTTGATTTATCATATTGGTTTATTTATTCAATCTTGATCTTAATTATTTGATTGCTTGATCACCAATCGAATACTATCTATGAATCTAGAGTTGAACTCGAAAGTGGGAATTCTAGATTGCACATACGATTGAGTAGATCAAGCTCTTGAACCGGGGCATCGCGGAATAGATTCGCGATTAGGATAGACATATACTAATTGCCTTTCTTGGTTATTATACATGAATTATGAATACATTCTTGTTGTTTCTGACTCTATTGACATATAGGGTTAGGTTAGATTGAATAGGCGAGTAAGAACTCGATAGATTCTTATGAGCAATATTAACCCCGTCAACTAATAAACCAGCTAAATTATTTAGTAAATTCAATTGAAGAATACAATAGGATTGTTAGATAACCCATAACCCTATATCATTTTCTTCACATTGATAACATAAAAATCTGCTATTCTTTTATTCAGAGTTCATTATTTGTTTTCTTTATTTTAATTAGTTTAGAATAAAATACTTCTATGTTTAGTTCTTGTTTCGATAATAAGGATAGTCTAATTGGCAAATAGTTAATTACAAGTTCTTGTGGGTTCGACATCCGACTTTTAGTCACTTTATTACTTGGCGATCGCGTATACTTGCATGTGTGTTTGACCGCAACAATCTTCTTCGTGATCGCGAAGATTGGGTCGCGATCGCGTAGTGTATAATGGAATATGGGCCTTTCCTTCATCGCGTTCGCGACTGGATAATCCCTTTCGCGTACCTTTGTGAGGCCTGATCATATGTCAGTCAGACCGAGTTCGCATAGAGTTGATTTGAGAAGCTGGGTGCTGGAGAATATGTCTTCGAAGTAGAGAAGTAATAGCTGCGTTCCCGAAGGTCTGGATCTGTTGTGTATCGTGTTCGCGAGGTCTATGCCGCGAATGCGTAGAGTTTTTTTTTGCAGTGAGTTTTTGTTCATCGCGAACGCGAGGTTCCTTCCGCGTTCGCGAAGAGTATACCTAGAGCAGAACTTTAAGTACTCTATTTCAGACCTTTGAGTTATTTTATCATATTTTGAGTTGGAGAGCTCAAATTTTTGTGATTTTCACCACATGAATTGGGGTAAGTATTTTCTACTCGGTTTTGATTATATTTTGTGATTCCATCTTCTTTTTTTGGCATTTGATTGATGATTTCAAAAGAGAAATTGGGCGGTTTTGTCTAAACATTTCTAAAGTGAATTTTTGAGTTTTGAACATCGATTTGAAGTCGGAATTGAGTGAAATTAGTATGGTTGGACTCGCAATTGAATGAGTTATCAGATTTTGTGAGTTTTGTCGGGTTCCGAGGTATGGTCCCGGGTTTGACTTTTTGGTTAACTTTAAGTATTATTTGATGTTTTTGAGTTGCTTTTGGATAGTTTCGAGACGTTCAGAGGTTGAAACGCAGGATGTCATTTCTAGAGTATTATTTGGCTTGCTCGGTATTGGATTTGACTTGTTCGAGATAAGTAACATTTCTAAACTTGTATTTGAGTGTAATTATCCCTGGGAACTATGTTATTTTTGATGTGTTAGGGTGACACACATACTAAGTGTAACACCCCGGAAAAAAATTTCTAAGTGTTTTAAGACCATTAAGAAAATTGGCGGGTGCTAATTATATCAATTCGTGTATGAACAAGACTGGTAATTTGAATGATATCAATTGATCATGATAATATATGTATGAGGTGCATTAAAAATTGTTTAGGGTCTAAGAAGAGCCCTAAGGCTAAGTCAAGTTGAAAATTATATGATGAGATAAAGTTTCAAGTGAGTTTGCACAAGATCTAATTTCAAACGAGCATAAATCTCAATATATGAAGAGTTATATGGTGTATAACCTATCAAACTAAATCTCTTTGAGTCTAGTTTCCAACACATCAAACCGTTCATCAGTTAGAGATTTCTACAAGAAGTTATGACCTTTTTACTAAATGGTGACAGAACAGCTACGCGAGTCTTGCGTAGGCCAAATCAGCATGGAAGTGAAGGGGAGAGTTAAGCTGCGTAGCCAATCTGCGTAGGCTACGCAGCCAGCCTACACAACTCATTTTCTATAAAACAGGGGAGGTTTGAGGAGAGAGAAAAAGATAATAATTTTAGGCTAAGTTTTGGATTGTAGAGAGAAGGTGGAGCATCCTCAAGCCAAATACACATCAAATGTGAGTTTTATGATATTTTTATAATGGATTAACACTAGTTAATGGTAGTATTAACATTACATGGATTGAGATTCATAGGAATTTATCTAATCTTCAAGAATCATTCAAAAGGGGTTCAACTTAGGGTTTTGATCTACAAGAGGTAAATTCTTCATCCTACACTTAAATACAACTATGGATTAAGTATTTGGAATGTATTGTGAAGTAGAAAGTACCAATTGGTTTAAGAATTATGCTAGTCCTTGAAATGGGTATTGTGAGTTAGGGTTCTTGAATGGAGAAAAAGATAAATAGTGGATTTTTGAATCTTGTTAGGATGGTTGGTGATTCTAGTACTTCAATAGATTAATAATCATTAATTATTGAATAATATAACATAGATTGGGGCTTAAAGGGCAAGATGAAATCTATTAAGGATAAAAGGGATATGTATGGGCGAATTGGGCTTGTTGAAGACTTCAATTGAAGATTTGAGGGTCGAGTTTGATTTGGGGATTTGAGGACCAAATGAGGTCGGATTTTTATAAATTTGGTATGGTTGGACTCGTGAGTGAATGGACTTTCTAGTTTTGTAATTTTTTCCAGATTTCGAGACGTGGGCCTGGGGATCGGGTTTGGGCAATTTTGGGAATGTTTGACTTAATTTGATAATTTTCGCGTGGGCTCTGTTTCTTTAGCATGTATTAACAATATGATACTGATTTTGGATAGATTCGGGGCGATTTGAGGCCGAGTCGAGTGGCAAGGGCATCGCGGAGTAGATTTACGTCCAGTTTGAGGTAAGTAACGTCTCCAAACTTGGTTCTGAGAGTTCTAAACCCCGAACTGTATGTTATATGATTGTAATTGAGGTGACACACATGCCAAGTGACATGCGTGAGGGCGTGCACCGTGAGAATAGTGACTTGGTTCATTCCATGGCTCAGTTAGTGATTCCTCCTTGTTGATATTCGTACTACTGTCAATGTGATTAATGCAAACATGCTAGAAATCATGCTAGATATTATGTTAAGGCTTCACGCCGATACTGTTGAGACCCTAGTGGTCGCTTATTACTGTCATTTCATTTGTTTCATTGATACTATATTCTCAGTCCTGCTCGGTAATTGTTGTCTTGCACATTATACCATTGATTCGGGCTAGTTCATGCATTGTGAGACCGTATGAGCGAGACTAGAGAGTGATGACTGAGTGAGGCCGAGAGCCTAATATTAAGTGACTATTATGGGATCGGGCTACATGCCGCAGCATGTTATATTGATTTATGCCTGGATCTAGTTTATGATAGCGCTTGGGCTGTAGGAGCCCCTCCGGAGTCTATAACACACCCCCAGTGAGTGCAGTGATATTATTGAGGGATGGATCTTCCCTGGACATGGATCTTTTCCGAAGTATTTGTATCTAGAGATGGATATTCTCCATGGGGCTGGAATGGCATTCCTCGGTACTGAGAGACTGATATCAAATATGTATATATATTCTGGGATGGATCTTCCCTGGGCCGTGTGAGCCATATACAGTACCGAGTGGTTGTGAGGTTTACTATTATCTGGAGATGGATCTTATCCATAGGGCTAGATTAGCCTTCCTCAGTATTGAGTGACTTCTGTCTGACGTGCATATATTCCGGGATGGATCTTCCCCGGGCCATGCGAGCCATATACAGTACTGAGTGGACGAGTATTTGAGGGTGGGATCACATTGTGCATTTCATACAGTTGATGCATTGGAATGTAGGATACGTTAAGTTACATATGTTAAACTATTCGGAACTGTACTTATCTTATCACTTTGAGCTTTCTAGTTAACTGAAAGCATGCTTAAATTTCCGTACATTGATTCTGTTATAAATATTGAGGCTTAGTCCGTCACTACCTCTCATCCCACAGTTTCGGCTTGTTACTTACTGAGTTGGTGTACTCATGTTACTCCCTGCACCTTGTGTGCAGATCCAGGTACCTCAGGTCCCGGTAGCGGTTATTGACCATTCGGTGTGGTGCCTCAATCGGAGATTTTGAGGTAGCTGCCTGGCAATCGTAGCCTCGTCTTCTCTTCCCTTATCTTCCCCTAGTATATTTTTTTATTATCTCTAAACAATTGTTGTCTCATTATATTCCAGACTTAGTGACACCCGGTGTTGGGATTTTTATTTCAGTATTTTGGTTTGGATTTAGCTCTTTTAAATTATAAATTTCTGTGGGAAAAAGAGTATTATTATTTAATTATTCTTATGAAAACTGAAATGTTTGAAATTCGTGAGGCTTTCCTCGTTCCATGATAGGCGCCATCACGACCGGGGTGATTTGGGGTCGTGACACTAAGTGACGGGCGTGTGGACGTGCACAGGGTAATCATGATCCGAGTTGACTTTTATCCAATTACCGGGCTTGTTTTGCTGTTATATATTTTTATATTCGTGTTCTCCCTACTTGTTTGATTATTTGAGTTGTGATTTATGGTGGAAATCATTTTTAATCTATGTGATTATTTGGTTGAGGCCTAATGAGACTATTTTTGTTGTTTTGAGCTATCTGATTTAACTGTAATTAGAAACTCAGTCGTGATTCTTTGTTTACATCTCCTATCTCAGTCTCTGTTCATTACTCGTTGTTACATCACATTGTTGTTACTTTCAATATATGGTACTATTTGGGCTGAGTGATATGAGATGTGAGCCCTTGAGACTTGAGAGATTGATGACTGAGGCGGGCATGAGAGCCCTGTTGTGAGTGTTATTTTGGATCGGGTGGCATGTCGCAGTAGGCCATATTGACTTTAATACTATTATTATTATTATGGATCGGGCTGCACCGCAACAAGCTTTATTGGCTTATTTATTATCGCGGATCGGGCTCCACACTGAAGCAGGACCTATAGGCTTTTCATTAGCGCTTGAGCAGGATCTGCCCCTTCGAAGTCTAACATACCAGCAGTAAACGCAAGCACAGTGATATATATATATATATACACACGTTCTTCACTGAGGGTCTTATGAGCCAGGCACCTGTATAGTGCTGAGTGATTTTATGTGTGTGTGATGAAGTGGGCGTTTGTGACAGACAGCTTGAGTATGTTGAGGGTGAGAGTACTTAGGGATATCACCGTGAAGTCATTCATTTGACATGCATACTTGGGATATAGGCATAGAGATACATTTTCCTCATGCTAGACGGTACTATGACATTCACGATTTGACATGTAGGCATAGAAATGTATATTCCTCATGCTAGACGGTATATAGTAATCGATGCCTTGACATGTAGGCGTACATACGTACTTTCCTCATGCTAATTGGTAAAAATGAAAATTCATATCTGGTGTTGTGAATTGGAAATACATTCCTATTGATAAACTCATGTTTAGTTGAATTTTAGTTGTAATATCTAAACTTGACTTTTATACTTGGAAAGCATGCCTATTTTTCCATAATTGTGAATGACCTGAGCATAATATCTTTTGAGCTATTACTTTTACTATCGCCATTATATTATTATGAGTTAATATTGGCTATTGGTGTTGGACACTGACCTTCTTCTGAGCTCGTCACTGCTTTCAACCAAGGCTAGGTTTGTTACTTATTGAGTACATGGGGTTGGTTGTACTCATACTACGCTTCTGCACCCTGCGTGCAGATTATGGAGTTGATGTTGGTGTGTACGGCGGGAGCTGGCATTGAAGATGTACTTGTGTTCCGGTTATAGCTGCCTCTTGTTCTTGGTAGTTTTATATTTATAAATCTATTTATGTATATTACATAGAGATGATGTATTTATTTCGTACCAGCTTGTATATTTTAAGTCTTAGAAGCTCATGACTTGTACTACCAATCCTTGGGATTTTGTATAGAAAGCTCAGTTATTTTATTTATTGATTGTTGTTATTCTATTTGAGTTGTCTTGTCTATAATTTGACTTACCTAGTGGGTTGAGTTAGGTGCCATCATGACTAGCTGTATTTTAGGTCGTGACTGACTTAATCTCATTTTATCACATTTTGAGCCTTAGACTCGGTGGAAGGCAATTTTGATGAGAGATTTTAATATCAAACTACCGGAGAAGTGATTTTGACCCATTTTTTATTACATAACATGATTGTTTATAAGATTTAACATCTAAGTCATCAAATTTTGTGAAATTTTGACTATGTTTTGAAAAATCAAAATTTGGGATTTGAAAGTCGAATTGGACTCGATTGTTTGGGAAATTTTGACTATGGGTAGTCAAGATCTACCCCTTGACTCGGGTTTTGACAGGTCAAGCTCGGAGTTGACTTTTGTTGATTATGAAAAATGTCCTAAAGATCTTAATATTAATAATCGAAATTAGTTTATCTTGCATTATTTGATATTATTAAGTCAATTTTGGTTGGCCGAGCGGAGGTGAATTTTAAAGAAAAATCTATTTTTGAGTGTTTATTTGACCTAATTGAGTTAAGTATCTTGCCTAACTTTGTGTCGGAGAATTACCCCGTAGGATTTGATCTATTTGCACTATTTGTACTATGTGAAAAGATGTGTACACGAGGTGATGAGTGTGTGCACGGGCTTGTGTATGGTAATTTACCGAATTAGATTCTTAGGTTATTAGTATGCCTTGAATTGAAGTTGTTGTTATATGAAGCTCATTCATTGTTGATTGACTTTTCATACTCTTGTGTTATTGTTGTTGTTTTTGTACTCGTTGTTGTTGAGCCGTGGGCTATGTATTGTTGTGGAATTGGTATTGTTGTTTGAGCAATGTTGTGGCATATGGGCACATGGTGTGCGGTTAATTGTTGTGTTTTAATTGAGATGCGCATGCGGCGACATAAGGGTGGTGTATATATTGATGTGCATGCAATGAGATAAGGGGGATACTTATGCGCGTGGTGCAAGTAAGGGGAAATACTTCATTATGATGTACACGTGGCGAGATAAGGGGCTAAAGCTCTTGAAGCTATTTCGGGAAAAATATTTGATTTTAAAAATATGAAGCTCACGCGGCGACATAAGGATGATTGTGATATTGATATGTGGCACATCAGAGTGACTCTTGTTGTTATCTTTGTGTTGGAACTGTTTGTGACTTCTTTTGTGTCATGCATTATATGTGATTTGCTGCGTGGTTTCAATGTGTTAATATGTGACTCTGTTATTACATGTTTAATTGGTAGTCAAGATGAATTTACCTACGTAGAGTTATTATCTCTTATTTTCTTGAATTTTTGGTAACATAACAAATTTAACTAAAGAAATTGTTTCACGCTTGACTTTATTTTATTTTTGATAAATCCTAAATAAAGAAATTGTTATCATGCTTTACTTTATTTGATTTTTTTTATAAATTCTATATAAAGAAATTGTTATCATGCCTACTTTCTTTGATATTTTTTGTAAATTCTAAATAAAGAAATTGTTATCATGCTTTACTTTATTTTTTTTTTATAAATTCGAAATGAAGAAATCTTTAGCTTGCTTTACTGTGTTTTGATTATTTTGTTGTTTTTATCACATGTTTTCTCTTTGTTGCTATTTATTGATTTTGTTTCTGTTTTTAGCATTATACTTAAATTATGCACATGTTTTCATGTCTAGTGAGTGTCTTGTCTTGTACCTCGTCACTACTCCACCGAGGTTAGTCGTGATACTTATTGGGTACCGATTGTGGTGTACTCATACTACACTTCTGCATATTTTGTGCAGATCCAGTTATTGGAGGTAGCGGTTCCAGGCAGTGAGAGATTCTTCTGCCCGTGAGGATTCAAGATTGAGCTGTTTTGATCGACGCAGTCCCTTGGAGTCCTTTCCTTACAATTATATGGTCAAATTTTCTGTCCGAACAGTATTGTATTTTAGATATTATCTATGTATTCAGTTAGAGTTCGTGACTCTGGTACTACCTAGTCTTGGAGATTTGTTGTGATTATCGTCGTGTAAGGTTATATCACCTTCCTTGTTTATATTAAACTCTGCTTCATAATCACATGGTTAATTGGTTTAACTGCTGTAAGCGGTCGGCTTACCTTTCACAATCCTTAAGGTGGGATTTTGGGTCGTGACACCTTAATTCTAGTTCAACAGTAGTAGGAGCTTTTGAGTTATACCTTTCAGCTTTTTTTAGAAGCAAACTGTACTAGGTACTTGAGTTGTATCATTCAAGTTAGAGTTAACTTGAAGTAGTCGCAACAGCCATAGTGTGTTGCTACAAGGGTTAAGAGTTTAATCCTTAGGTTTGAAAGAGTTTGTAAACTTTGTTTTAGCTAAGAGTTTAGTGAAGTGTTTGGAAAATCTTACTTGGAAGTAGGTCGAGTTTTTTTACTTTTTGAGCCGGGTATTTTTCACGTAAAAATACTTGTGTTCCTTACGTTCTGCAATACTTATTCTGTAATTGTAGTGTAAGGAACTCATAGAAGAATGAGGTCCTACGATAATCCAGTTCACACGAAAATTAGGCACCATACAAATCACCCTTCTCGTGTAGTATTGACGTACATAACAACAACTTTTAATATACAAATAATGAAGAAAGTGGTGATGGAATTCTATTCAGGAATATGATATACTGCATGCATAATCTATTTTAGTTCTTTTGTTGCCCTTTCTCTATAAGAAGAAATTTCAATTAACCCCTTAATATTTAAAGGTTGAAATATAATATTTTCTCTTCCTTTTGAATGGGATTGATAACCCCCATGAATATAACATCTCCCAATGAGTTTTCGATATTAATATAAAAAAATAGAGTGTTACAATTTTTTTTACTTAAGGTTCAATAGACAAAGCTTATGGCATGGAACTCTCTAGCTGGCAAGCCAACTCTAATTTTAGAAGACTACTTGTCACTATTAAGAAGTGTAACAACCCAATCGGTCATTTTGTGCATTTGCATTTTTGCTCTACTGTTTGATGTCTTGAGTAACTTCATATGATGTATTATGACTTGTGTGTTTCGCTAGCTTCGATTTTTGAGTAATTCGAAATTAGTTTTGAAGAATGATTTTCATGCTTGAAGCATTAAGTTGGAAGAGTTGAAAAACTTTGAATTTTGTGGATCTAACCTCGGATTGGAGTTTTGATGGTTCTGTTAGGTGCAAATATTGATTTTGGACTTGGGAATATGCCCGAATTTGCATTTGGATGTTTCTAGAAGGTTTTGGCACTAATTGGCGAAAGTTAGAAATTTGAAGGTTTGGAATATTCATAAGTTTGACAGAGAGTTGACTTTGATGATATCAGGTTCAAATTATTATTCCAGGAGTTGGAATAGGTTCCTTAGGTCATTTGAAACTTGTATACAAAATTTGGGTTCATTCCGGATTGGTTAGGCATGAACCGGACGCTTGATTTGAAGTTTGAAGTTCATGAATTAAGAATTGATCTTGATCGACGGTTCGTGGTTTTGATGTTGTTATGTGTGATTTGAGGCCTCGAATAGGTCTGTGTTATGTTTTGGGACATGTTGGTATGTTTGGACGGGGTTTCAAGAGGCTCGGGTGAGTTTTGGGGTGATTTCGGACCATTTTTAGGCCATTTTCAACTGTTAGTTTTTGGATATAGGGGTGTACATCACGATCGCGAAGAATAAAATGGAAAATTTTGGCATGTGAACTGCATTCGCAGAGGAAGCTTCGCGTTCATGAAGAAGAAATTATGTCGCCACTGAGCTGATTTTGGAAGCTTATGTCTTGCAATCTATAAGGAATTTGGAGATGATCCAAAAATGAAAGTTGTAGCCCTTTGTTTTTAGTTTCCAGAAAATTAAACCATTCGTCATATGGAATTTTGAATTAAAAGTTATGTCCGTTCTTCTTCAGGCTGTCTGGAAAGAGTTTAGGAAGGTAATGGAATTTGTTCATCGCGATAGCAGGGAAATGGCTATGATCGCGAAGGGTAAAAATTGTGCTGGAAAATGTAGGAATCGCGATTGCGAGGTTTGTCACCGCGATCACCAAGAAGGACCACTGACAGTGCATTAAAACATATAATTTCGGGATTTTAAGTTTATTTTTTCATATTTTAAACTATGGAGCTTGGATTTGATATTGGAGGCGATTTTCACCACATGAATTGGGGTAAGTATTTTCTATTCGATTTTGATTATATTTCATGAATCTATCTTTGGGGGTTTTGTCTAAACTTTCCTAAAGTGTTTGAGTTTTGAACATCGACTCGGAGTCGGATTTGAGTGAAATTAGTACAGTTGGACTCGTAATTGAATGGATTGTCGGATTTTATGAGTTTTACTGGGTTCCAAGGTGCGATCCCAGGTTTGAATTTTTGGTTGAATTTGGGTAAATGTGTAAAGACTCAACCTTTATCAATTAAAATTGTTTCCTTAGGCATTATTTGATATTTTTGAGTTGCTTTTGGCTAGTTTCAAGCCGTTCGGAGGTTGATACGCGCGGGATGGCGTTTCTAGCGTATTGTTTGGCTTGCTCGGTATTAGATCTGGCTTGTTCGAGGTAAGTAACATATATAAAATTATATTTGAGGGTATTTAACCCTGGGAACTATGTTATAAGAGAGGTATTGGGGTGACACACATGCTAGGTGACGAGCGTGTGGGCATGCACCGGGGTAATCATGATTCAAGTTGACTATTAGGCGATGACATGACTTTAATTGCTATTAATCTTATTATATGTGTGTAATTTATACTTGTTAGAGTAATTGAGCTGTAATTCATGTTAGAAATCATGTTTAGGCTATGCGCTTCTTCAGTCGAGACGTAATGAGGCTATTTCTGATGTTTTGAGTTTTCTGATCTAACTAATCATATACTCAATCATGATGCTTCATTTGCATATCATATCTCAGTCTCTATTCATTATTCATTGTTACATCACATGTTATCATTGTTTAGACTGAGTGATACGAGATTGTAAGCCCTTGAGACTTGAGAGATTGATGGCTGAAGTGGGCCTGAGATAAGTGTTTTGAGTATTATTGTGGATCGGATTGCACGCCGCAGCAAGCCGTATTGGCTTTATTGCTATTATTATTATTATTATTATTATTATTATTATTATTATTATTATTATTATTATTATTATTGTGGATCGGGCTACACGTCACATCAAACCTTATTGTCTTATTTATTATTGTGGATCGGGCTGCACACCACAGCAGGCCTTATAGGCTTTTGATTAGCACTTGGGAAGGATCCGCCTCTCCGGAGTCTGACATACCAGCAGCGAGCGCATGCACATCAATATATATACACGTGCTTTAGTGAGGGGCTTATGAGACAGGCACCCGTACAGTGCTGAGTGATTTTGTGTGTGTGTTTGATGAAGTGGGCATTTGAAACATACAACTTGAGTATTTTGAGGGTGAGAATACCTGGGAATATCACCGTGAAATCATTCATTTGACATGCATGTTTGGCATGTAGGCATAGAGATACATTTTTCCTCATGCTAGAGGTTACTTTGACATTCATGATTTGACATGTCATTTGACATGTAGGCATAGAGATGTATATTCCTCATGATAGACTGTAACGACCTGGTCGGTCGTTCCGAGAGTTCTAGCCCCGTCTCCCCCATTTATGCTTCTTTATGTGTTGTTGAGCTGTGTTTAGTAGTATCGGGTAGGTAGGTTTGGGTTCATAGTAGTGTTGGAGTGAAATAGGACACTTAGTCTCTTATTTAGAAATCTAAGTTAGAAAAGTCAACCGGAAATTGACTTATGAGTAAACGAATTCGGATTTGGATTTTTTTATGATTCGGTTAGCTTCATTGGGTGATTTTAGACTTAGGAGTGTGTCCAGAATGTAATTTGAAGGTCCGTGGTAGAATTAGGCTTGAATTGGCGGAAGTTGGAAATTGGGAGATTTTCGTCGGCAGTAGAAAAACAGATATCGGGGTCAAAATGAACTTTCGGAAGTTGGAATAGGTTCATAGTGTCATTTGTGACTTATGTGCAAAATTTGAGGTTATTCGGACGTGGTTTGGTAGGTTTCGGCATCGTTGGAGAATTTTGGAAGTTTAGAAATCTTTAGGCTTGAATTCAGGGTTGATTCGGTGTTTTGATGTTGTTTTAGGTGTTCAGAAGGTTCGACTAAGTTCGTATATTGCTACATGACCTATTGGTGTTGTTGGGTGAGGTCCCGATGGCCGAGGGCGTGTTTCGGGGGATTAACAGATTGGATTTGTGAAGTTTGAAGTGCTAGTTTCTGGTGTAGTGAAATTCTGGTATTTTTCCGTACCTGCGGATGGGGAGCCGCAGGTGTGATCATCGCAGATGTGGAATTGGGAAACTGGGGCTGGAGCTCAGATCCGCAAGTGATGGCCGCACCTGCGACCCCGCATGTGCGAGTGGAGAACCACAGATGCGAAAGTGGACGGATAAGTGGAAGTCGCAGGTGCGCTCCAAGGACCGCAGGTGCGAAGATGGGCTCCGCAGGTGCGAGACCCATGGGCAAAAACTATACAAGCCCCACTTCGCGAATTTTGGCCCTTTCTTCACCATTGTTGGCCTATTTTTGAGCTTAGGGCAGTGTTTTCCAAGGGGAAACAAGAGATATCACTGAGGTAAATTACTTGGGTTTATTACGTGTGTCTATAATGATTTCCCACTATTTAGTCATGAAATTAGTAGGAGTTTAGGGAGAAATTGAGGGAGTTAGGGCTTGAGTTTTGGAGAGTTTGAGGTGAGGATTTGAGGGACCAAACGGATTCGGAATTTGATGAATTTTATATCGTTAGACTCGGGAGGGAACGAGCTTTCTAGTTCTGCAACTTTTGACGGCTTTTGAGGCGTGGGCCTGGGGGCCGGGTTTTAGCCTATTTCGGATTTTTGGCCTATTTTTGTAGTTTTCTTGTGGAATTTGTTTCTTTAGCCTATGTTGATAGTATTATTCTGATTATGGATAGATTCGGAGCTTTTGGAGACCGAGTCGAGAGATGAGGACATCCCGGAGTAGGATTTTACGTTGTTAAGGTAAGTAACAGTTTTAACTCTGGCTTTGAGGGTATAAACCCGGAGAATTGATATCATGTGATTGTTTGGAGGTAATACCCACGCTAGGATGGGAGTGTGGGTGTATACCGCGAGGGATTGAGACTTGGTCCATCTCGTGAGGCTGTGAGGCCTAATAGCCATTGTCTATGTTTATGTATTCACATGTTTGTTGAACTTGACTGCCTTCATGTTAGATATCATGCTTAGGATTTATTCATGCTTACATTAATTGCGCTCCGTCATAGAAATTCGTGTACATGCTTGCCTCAGTCTCTATTATCTTGCTGATAAGATGTAATACTTGATTTAGGTTGTGTTCCCTTTATTTGTTGAAAGTTGTGAGGTTAGTGAGGTACATGACTGAGTGAGGTCGAAGGCCTGTTGTGAGATATTGATATTAGAGCACGTGAGTTGTCCGTGCAGCACGTGAGTTGTCCGTGCGGATCCAGGTATTGATACCATAGCACGCGAGTTGTCCGTGTAGCACGTGAGTTGCCCGTGCGGATCCAGAGATTGATATTATGGCACGTGAGTTGTCCGTGCAGCACGTGAGTTGTCCGTGCGGATCCAGGTATTGATACCATAGCACGCGAGTTGTCCGTGTAGCACGTGAGTTGCCCGTGCGGATCCAGAGATTGATATTATGGCACGTGAGTTGTCCGTGCTTAGCGCTTGGGCTGTAGGAGCCCCTTCGGAGTCTATACACCTCCAGTGAGCGCAAGTACCTATTGAGAGTGAGCATTGAGGGCTTAGTGATTGAGTGACATTGCTGAGAGGTTTAATTTACTTTTGTTGTTGTTGCATTTACCTATTAATTGCCTTGTAGAATTTGTTGATTTATGGAAATTACTTGCTTACTATTGGTTATCCTTAATTGTGAAAAGAAATAATTGGATTGTTCTGCTTTGCTCGCTACTACTACTCAGTTCCTTGGTTATTTCTGTTATTGCTGAGTCGGTTATACTCATACTACACCCTGTACTTTATGTGCAGATCCAGTTGAGTTAGAGCGTGGCGATCATTGAGTTCAAGTCGGCTATCTTTGGAGACTGCAAGGCAGCTGCCAGCGTCCGTAGGACCTTGTTTGTCCTTTTATCATCTATTTCTTCTTTTTTGGCTGTATTGACAGTTAGACAGTCTATATATCTTAGTTCTTAGATTTAGACGCTTATGACTTGGTGACACCCTGATGTTTGGGCTCGTTTCAGTATTTTCTATATTGATATTTAGAGTTGGTTTAGTTGATGAGCAATTAAAATATTGGAAATGTTTTATTAAATTCTTATAATCAAATTAGTAGCAATATTTTGGGAAGTAGGCTTGCCTTGTATCACGATAAGCGCCATCACGACCTTCGGTTAGAATTGGGTCATATCAAGTTGGTATCAGAGCCTAGGTTATATAGGTCTCATGAGTCATGAGCGGGTTTAGTAGAGCCTTGTGAATCGGTACGGGGACGTCCGTACTTATCTTTGAGAGGCTACAAAACCTTTAGGAAAAAAATTTCACATTCTTGGATTCTTGTTGTGCGTTCTGTTTATTCCAATAACTAAAACATCTGCTATACATTCTCTCACAGATGGTGAGGACTCGTGCTACCGGTCAGGAGGGCCAGCTACCAGCTCAGGCCGCGAGAGGACGAGGTCGTGGTAGGGGCACAGCCATCGCCAACGCAACAGCTAGAGCAGCACCTACCGGTCCCCCAATTGTCCTCGCTCAGGACCAGGTCCCCGAGGTAGATGTTCCGGCGCGACCAGCCCAGGCACCACATGTGCCTATTGTTATTCCAGGCCTTTAGGAGGTCTTGGACTAGATTCTATCAGTGTGTACGGGCCTTTCTCGGGTGGTCTTATTTACTACAACCGCATCTACTTCTCAGGCTGGAGGAGGCACCCAGACTCCGGCCACCCACACACCTGAGTAGGTTGTTCAGGGACATCAGACGCCGAGGGCACCTCCAGCCCAGCCGGTTGCAGCTGCTCAAGACTGTATAACTCATGTGATGCCAGAGGATGAGCAGCACAGATTGGAGAGGTTTGGGAGACTCCAGCCTCCGTCATTTAGTGGTGCTAAGGATGATGATGCACAAGGTTTCTTGGACAAGTGCCAGAGGATGCTTCGGACCGCAGGTATTCTGGAGACCAGTAGGATCTCATTCACTACTTTCCAGTTTTCTAGGTATACACTTAATTGGTGGGAGGCTTATGAGAGGCGTAGGTCGGTTGGCGCAGTGCCTCTTTCTTGGCAGCAATTCTCCGTTATCTTTCTGGAGATGTTTGTACCTGAGTCCCACAGAGAGGAGCTGTGATGCGAGACTAAATTGTATAGTTTAACATGTGATATACCTTACATTTTATGCGCATTAA
>ML432011.1:0-35979 GCA_005239525.1 Nicotiana knightiana | reverse complement strand
CAATTGTTTGACTATAGCATGAGTGGCTAAACACCTATTATTCTGGGGTTGTGGTTTAGCCATAGATATTGCTATTTGAAATTAATTTAACCTTGAATATAGTTTACTCAATATATGGTTGTTTCTTCAATTCTGTGTTTAATTGCTTAATTGTCTGGCCAGCAGTTAGGTTCTATATACTATCTATGTTATGCTTGGGAAAGCCGTATATAGATTAGAGAAGAATTGAAGAGAGCGCGATCTTAACCCTTCAGGGGAGCGGATTTGTGGTTAGGATAGGAATATACCTAGTCACCGTGCTTAATTAAACATCGTAATCTTAGTGCGTTCTAATAGATTAATTTCATAGGAATATAGGCGTTAATCTATTGAGAATAGGTGAGTAGTGCTTCGGGAGAAGGCTATGAGAGCGTTTATCGATTAATTAACAATCATGATTGAATTATATGAAGGGGAGAGTTGATTAGAATGCAATACGAGTGGTGAATAGATCACAACCCTGGAATATTTGTCTCTACTGAATACATAACAATAATTCTTGTCACTCGATAATTAGTTATTTCATAGAATCTTAGTATAAAATAGTCGCATCCTTGATTTTATTTTGGCTTGATTAGATAACGATTAGAGTGATTTAGCAAGTAGTTTACACAAGTCCTTGTGCGTACGATATCTGGACTTAAAATCCTATATTACTTGTCGACCACGTACAATTGCGTGTGCATTGGGAAATCAACCAACAAATACGAATGAAGCCCTCTGTCCCAGTTAACCTCGGTTTATATTGAGATCTTTTGTCATGCTCAGAGTCTGCCATTCTTTATTGAATCGGCTGTTACAGTTATGGTGGTTTCAGGCCTACGCAGTCACATCACTTGCCACTCGACCAAACTTTCGGGGGCATATATGTTAAGAGTTTCTTTCTGAAGTTTATTCAGATTGTGTACACGGTCAAAATCATATGCTCCGATTTTGTAGGCTCGAGAGGTCACATCGAGGGTTGAGGTTCGATAAAGACCAAGCTCGGACTCGAAGGCAAAACAAGAGGCCCGTAGACCTAAATGTCAAAGATCATCGGAGCCGAGTACGATCAATGCCAAAATAATATCATTGTGAGTCTGTTACGGAAGGACAAGATTCTCGCCACGTCCCTAAGATCATGGCGTAAATTCTGGAATAGATTTGTACGAATTAGTACGAATCCGTACTAGGCGGTTATACAGCTATCCCAATAATATTCTTTACTGTAAATAGAATTGTACCTTATTCAGGGTTTCTCTCCTATATAAAGAAAGCCCAATCATTTGTAAAGATCATCTAATCATTGGTAAAGAATATACTCTCTACTTTTTGCTTATTGTTCATCAGAATTGTCCTTTAAAATTTATTATTGCTTTATTGCTCTTGATTCACTTCGAGGTCACCGAGCTTGAGGTCGCTACTGCTTAAGTAACACTGGTTTGGTTCATTTATCCCTTTCATTTACACTTTATATTACTTGCTTATTAATTGATATTGAACTAGATCACGTATCTTTAAAACCACAAATCAAATTTAATTGTTACTCGTATTTTCGAGGTAAACAGTTTGGCCCACCGTGGGGCTAAAGATAATAGTGATTATTTCAGTACTGGTTTTTTGATAACGCTCGTTGTATTTCATACTTGTTCTTGTCAAAGATTCTTTATTTTCAGACTAAAACCTGTCGAACTCAGCAAGCACCCCAGTACATGGTAATGACGGTCTCAGATTCCATGGGAAAAATGATAATATAGCAGCTTCAGGGGCCGGTGTACCACCACTTTAACCCTGGGGTAGTGCCGGTTTCTAACCCAGTCGATGTTGGTTCACACATTGCTTTAAACGTCGACTTAGGCACTAACGTCGGAGGAAGCGCACTCGGAGAGGTTCAACTTAGTGGCCAAAGAACACAGGGTCGAGGAGATGGAGAAGTCAGCCTCCAAGTGATTTTCGAAATGTTACAAGCGCAACAGGTTGCTATCGCTCAGTTGCAAAGTCAGCAAAAGACTCCGAGCGTGGTGGGACCGGAAACTACTCACTGTGCTGAACCAATCCCGGAGAGGTCGAGTAATAATGAATCGGGGGATGATCCCACAATCATGAAAATGCTCGAAGAACTTACAAAGATGATCGAGTTAGGAGAGAAAAGGATCGAGGATAATGATAAAAAGGTGGAAACGTACAACTCGAGGGTCGACCAAATACCGGGAGCGCCTCCGATTTTGAAAGGACTGGATTCTAAAAAGTTTGTGCAAAAACCTTTCCCCCAAGTGCGGCCTCGAAGCCTATTCCAAAGAAGTTTCGCATGCCGGACATACCCAAATACAACGGGACCACCTACCCCAACGAACACATCACTACATATACTTGTGGTATAAAGGGAAATGACTTGGAGGACGACGAGATCGAGTCCGTTCTACTGAAAAAATTTGGAGAAACTTTGTCCAAAGGTGCGATGATTTGGTACCACAACCTGCCCCTGAACTCTATCGATTCATTTGCCATGTTGGCGGATTCATTTGTGAAAGCACATGCTAGAGCTATAAAGTTGCAACAAGGAAATCAGACGTCTTCAAAATTAAACAAAGGAACAACGAGATGTTAAGGGAGTTCGTATCCCAATTTCAAATGGAACGAATAGAGTTACCACCAGTCTCCGATGACTGGGTTGTTCAAGCTTTCACTCAGGGGCTAAATGAGCAGAGCTCGATAGCGTCAAGACAGTTAAAACAAAACTTGATTGAGTACCCCGCCGTGACTTGGGCGGATGTGCATAACCGATATCAGTCAAAGATGAGGGTCGAGGACGAACAGTTGGGAGCCCCCTAGGGTTCGGTTTATCCAAGCAGATTGACAACAAAAGATTCGAGAGATGCAGACAGGGATCCAAGACCGAACAAAGATAGGTATCAGCCATATGCCGAAGAGCGAAGGAATAGTTTGAGGCGTAATGTACCTCGGAATGATCGAAGAGTAGATCGAGGACAGAATTCTCGAGGACTCATGAGTAAGATCGGGTTCGATAGGCACTGAGGACCGGTGGAGGCACCTCTATCAGAGTACAATTTTAGCATTGATGCCTCGGGGATCGTTTCAGCCATTGGAAAGATTAGGGATACCAGATGTCCTAAACCCATACAAACTGGCCTTTCTCAGAGGAATCCCAACTTGATGTGTAAGTATCACGGTACACATGGACACAGGACCGAGGATTGCAGACAACTGAGAGAGAAGGCCGCTCGATTATTTAAGGGGCATCTTCGGGAATTCCTTAGCGACAGAGCCAAGAACCATTTCAGGGAAAGAGACGCCAATAGAAAGAATGAACCAAAAGAGCCTCAACATATTATTCATATGATCATCGGTGGAGTCGACATCTCGCAGGCACCCGTGTTCAAACACACCAAAGTGTCAATCACAAGGGAGAAGCGGACCCGGGACTACATGACCGAAGACACCCTTACATTCAATGAAGAAGACTCCGAGGGCCTATCTCGTCTGCACAACGATGCACTGGTAATTTCTATTCTTTTAAATAAAGTTCAAGTTAAACGTGTTCTTGTGTATCCAGGTAGCTCGGCGAACATAATCAGGTCGAGGGTCATAGAGCAGCTCGGGCTGCTTGACCAAATAATACTGCATCTCGAGTCTTGAATGGCTTCAACATGGCACGCGAAACAACTAAGGGGGAAATCATCCTCCCAGTGAACGTGGCCGGGACTATACAGGATACGAAGTTTCATGTCATCGAAGGTGACAGGAGGTATAATGCTTTGCTTGGAAGGCCGTGGATCCGTAGCATGAGGGCAGTGTCGTCAACTCTTCATCAAATGATGAAGTTCCCAACAAAAGATGGCCTAAAGACGGTGTATGGAGAGCAACACGCAGCAAAGGATATGTTTGCAGTCCATGACTTAACACCAGTATCAACGCCTTCTACATCGGAAAAGTCGAGCACCAAGGACAAACATGTAGTTAAATAGCAATCATAGTCCATATCCTCGATTG
Organism: Nicotiana knightiana; assembly: GCA_005239525.1. NCBI lineage: Eukaryota > Viridiplantae > Streptophyta > Magnoliopsida > Solanales > Solanaceae > Nicotiana > Nicotiana knightiana. The sequence goes on along the minus strand of ML432011.1, from coordinate 31,950 downwards.
AACCCGAGGAACGGATGATCGAAGATGAAGAAGAGGACTTCCTCGCCCCTCGAGATTTCGTCACCCCCGAATAATCAGATGCGACGAAGTCCACGATCGAGGAACTAGAGCAGGTGATATTGATCGAGCATCTACTGGAACGGAAGGTATACCTGGGAACGGGATTAACTCCCAAACTCAGGAAAAAACTCATTCAATTCCTTATCAATAACATTGATTGCTTTGCTTGGTCCCACTTAGATATGAAAGGGATCCCACCGGAGATAACCACCTATCGATTGAGTGTCGATCCCAAATTTAAACCAACGAAGCAAAAGAGAAGACCCCGGTCCGAGGTGAAGCACGCATTCATAAAGGACGAGGTAACTAAACTTCTCAAAATAGGGTCCATTAGGGAAGTAAAATACCCCGAGTGGCTAGCTAATGTAGTAGTAGTCCCTAAAAAGGGAAACAAACTTAGAATGTGTGTAGACTACAAAGATTGGAACAAGCACCCTAAAGACTCTTTCCCACTGCCTAACATGGATCATTTGATCGACGCCAAGGCCGGCCACGAGATTCTTACTTTTCTTGATGCCTACTCCGGGTACAATCAAATTCAAATGAACCCGGAGGACCAGGAAAAGACTTCGTTTATCACGAAGTATGGAACATATTGCTACAATGTAATGCCTTCTGGGCTAAAAAAATGCAGGGGCTACATACCAACACTTAGTTAATAAGATGTTTGAATAACAAATAGGCAAATCTATGGAAGTTTATATTGATGACATGCTAGTTAAGTCCCTGTGAGCAGAGGACCATTTGACTCATTTACAAGCAACGTTCGAGATACTAAGAAAATATAACATGAAGCTCAACCCCGAGAAATGTGCTTTTGGAGTTGGCTCGGGCAAGTTCTTGGGATTCATGGTATCGAACAGGGGGATTGATATAAACCCCGACAAAATTAAAGACATCGAAGAAATCAACGTCATGGATAGTGTGAAGGCCATACAACGGCTAACCGGACGAATAGCTGCTCTAGGCCGATTCATCTCGAGATCATCGGATCAGAGTCACCGATTTTTCTCCCTACTCAAAAAGAAGAATGACTTCGCATGGACTCTTGAATGTCAGCAAGCGTTGGAGGAGTTAAAACGGTACTTATCGAGCCCACCCCTACTTTACACTCCAAAGGAAGGCGAAAAACATTATTTATACTTGGCCGTGTCCGAGGTAGCGGTGAGTGGTGTGCTGGTTCGAGAAGAACAAGGTACACAATTTTCTGTTTATTATGTAAGTCGAACCTTAGGAGATGCTGAAACCAGGTATCCACATTTATAAAAGTTAGCACTTGCACTAATAAGCACATCTAGAAAACTAAAACCATATTTTCAATGTCACCCCATATGTGTGTTGGCTACATACCCACTTTGAAATATTTTGCATAAGCCCGAGCTGTCGGGCCGATTGGCCAAGTGGGACATCGAACTTGGAGGGTACAATATCGAATATCAACCCCGAACGGCCATCAAGTCTCAAATTTTGGCAGAGTTCGTGGCAGATTTTACACATGCCCTCGTAACCGAAGTAGAAAAGGAACTTCTACTAAAGTCGAGTACATCCTCGGGGGTATGGACCCTCTTCAAAGACGGCGCCTCGAATGTGAAAGGGTCCGGTCTCGGTATTGTTTTAAAATCGCCTACGAGTAATATCATTAGACAATCTATCAAAACTTCTAGATTAACTAACAATGAGGCCGAGTATGAGGCCATGATTGTAGGTCTCGAACTAGCCAAAAGCCTGGTATTATATCCCATTTTAAACTGATTAAACTAAGGTGCAACATATAGGTAATTTTCGATTTGATTAAAGTTAAAGAGTTGCCACCTCATTATTTTTAATATGAATTAGGACACCTAAATTGACTAAGTAGTTTAATAAATTATAACTCTTTTAATGATCTTCTTAACCTAAAGATTCTAGGTAAGGGTTCAATTAATCTAAATGGAAGGTTTTTAAAGCACCCTTTATGATCCATATTAAATGGTTAACCGACCGGACTAAGTTAATTAACAAAGTGTACATGTCAAAAACCCTTTTAAAAGGAGAATCAGATTCACATTCAAAAGTCATGTTGAAGATTTGTTTTTGTACGTTAAAGAACATTGATTTAAACTTGTTTGTTTATTTGAAAAATGTACTTCGATTTAATTGGATCAACACTATAAAAAACGTGACCTTACACCTCATTTGAATTCATTTGGAAACCAGAAATACTAAGAAAAATCAAGGCATGAAGTAAAGCAGAGAGGTGGACGTTATGGTGAGAACTAAATGCTTTTAGAACTTCTAATATAGGTAAAACATTCTATTGTGTGTACAGTGTAGAGTCAGCATATTCATTACCAACTAGAGGCAACAACTTCATAGATGGCCAAATGAAATTTAGTCACTGCATAACATGTCTAGTTCAAAACAATTGAAAAAACAAAAGATGAATCGCAATAGCCGTTAAAATATAAATGCAGTAGAAAGAAATGATTAAGCGCCATGTCGGCTGCCCAGAAGATTTTGTCCTCTATATTTTTGCTGCCTATACGATGTAAAAGTTGTAAAGGATGAGGGTGCAATCTTAGCGAGGTAGCGGCGTCGTTGGGTCTCAAACTAAAACTCTTCGACTCCGATGTTCATGTAAAACAAAGAAAGAGAAAAACAATTAGAAGAGGAACATCTGCATCTAAATTAACAGAAACACACAAAACTACGTTATAAAGTTAAAGGCCCAATGACAAGATCTCTAAAGTAGAGAAAGATTCCAATATAATAGTGGGAATACTAATTTCAGTTATACTTAGATTACAGGTGATATCTGATTAGCACATAAATCTTCTAAGACATGGTCTTTGTTATTCAAAAAAAATAAAAAAAAATATTATTGTTCTATCATCAAAACTCTTACAAATTAATCTAAGTAAATCTTAAAAGCCTTTGGTATACCTCTAAGAATAAACACTGTCAATATGCGAACAAGGCTCTAAACATGATATCTAGCATATATTCAAGTTCTTCCTTAGTCTTTTTTTTTTTTTTTGAATATCAAGTGTTCTTCTCATCTTTCTTCATTCGACTTTATAAATATATGGAATGATAGCAGAGATGTAACAGACACGAATCATACATATAGTATGATAAAGCTAAAGAAAATAACACATCGATACATCCTCACACTAAATAATAGATTCCTATAGTAATTAATTCTAATACATACGAATATTATCAGTAAGTTATATGGAGATTAAAAAAAGTAAATAGTGATAGGATTTGGTCATAAAATTTCAGAAAGACAAATAAGGACATAAATAGTGATACATTATTTTACCATTTAACAAATTTTACATATATGACTACGAACAGAGAAAACATAATACATAAATTTCTAGGCAAATACAACGTATAAATAGAAAAAAAATGTCGAAAGAGGATCAAATTTTACCTTTTGTTGGGCAGTGAACTCAGGACGTCGTCGTCGAATCTATTCTCACGTCACGAACGAATTCGAATTTGAACAAACAGATCTGAAGGTCGTCCTTTAGAGTGAAGGAACAACCAAGAGCTTGGAAAAGCAGTCGTGAAAATACAAGAAAATGCACTGATACTTAATATCGAGTGAAAGGCTTCGTATTTTCCATCGTATCTGAGAGTATTTGAGCCTTAGAAATTTAGAGTTTTTTGGTCTTTCTCGTGCTCTAAAACCTCTTTTCCGGTTGAGAGCCAAAGATAGTATTTATAGAGGAAGGTTAGGGTTCTTCAAGAAGTGATTTTGGGCGGGATTTCAAAATTGAGTCGACCCTTTGGAATTCGAACGTTTTGGGGACTTCAGGAGCTGGTGTTTTGGCTCCAAAAGATCCGTTTGAACACTGAAGATCTCCGTCATAGAGAATCAAAAATCCAAAAGTTCTTTGGACTCTTCTATTAACCAAATAGAGTTGCGGATGTGTAACGACCCGGTCGGTCTTTTTAAGAATTTGTGCCCCGATCCCACATTTATCGCTTCTCCCATGTATATTTATGTTATTGGAACTTGTCGGAGCGTTGAGTGTTGAAATTCGGGGTGATTTTGGACCCATAATCTATAAATGTGGAATTTAGCTTTAGAAATCTGGCTGTAGCTAGAGCTGTGTGAAGACGGATCCAAAATGGAATTTCATCAACTCCGTTAGCTCCGTTGGATGATTTCGGGGTTAGAGGCGTGCTCGGAATGTGTTTTCGAGGTCGGTTGTGGATTTAGGCTTGAATTGGCGAAAGTTAGAATTTCAGTGATTTCGGCCGACAGGTGAGATTTGGATATTGGACTCGGAACGGACTTCCGAAAGCGACAGCAGGTCCGTAATATCGTTTATGACCTTTGTGCAAAATTTGAGGTCAATCGGATGAGTTTAGATGTGTTTCGGCGTCGGATGTGAATTCTAGAAATTTCCTAAGTTCTTAAGCTTGAATCTATGCATAATTGAGGATTTTGATGTTATGAGATGTGTTTTTAAGGCTCGACCAAGTTTGAATGAGGTATTAGGGTTGGTTGGTAGGTTTGGTTGAGGTCCCGGGGGCCTCAGGTGTCTTTCGGGTGCCCAAACGGGCATGTTTTTGGCCTAAGCCTTTGCTGGTTTTGCTGGTTTTACAGCAGCAGTTGAGTGTTCTCTGCGATCACGTGATTAAGTCCGCGATCACGTGGTGTTAGGTTGAGGCGGTCAGATATTTTGCTTCGCGATCGCACAAGTCCAGCTGCGATCGGATTGTTCTGGTCAGTTAGTCTCTGCGATTGCACGCCCAGGACCGCGATCGCGTAAGGTATCCTAAGGCTGAGGGAGGTGCAGTGTTTGCTCTATGCGGTCGCGTGGCCTCTGCGATCACATTGTTGTAGGGTCAGAAGGTTCGCGATCGCAGACCTTTAATTGCGATCGCGATGAAGGAATTTCAGGCGCGTGTTTCATTACTCTCCGCGATCGCGACTCATTGTACGCGATTGCATAAGGCAAATGCCTGGGCAGAATATTAAAATCCCAAATCCGAGGGTTTATGCTATTTTCCATATTTTCGAATTTGAGAGCTCGGGAAGGGCGATTTTTGAAGACTTTTGCACCTGGGTAACTTGGGTAAGTGATTTCTATCCATTATAGATCAATTTCCATGATTCCAATCTTAAATCCAACCTTTAATTTCGAAAATTATAGGGAAAATGGGATGAACTTCATAGACCGAATTATTGAGTTTTGATTGGGTATTTGACCTCCGATTTGATAGATTCTTATATGGTTAGACTCGTGAGTGAATGGGTGTCCGGAAAATATAAATTTTACCCGATTCCGAGATGTGGGCTCGTGGGACTTTTTGGGAGAATTTTCTAAATTCGCGTATTAGCTTATAAATAATTAGCTATTTTGTTCCCTTGAAGTGATATTTACACCATGCAATCGATTTGAATAGATTTGAGCCACTCGGAGTTCGATACTCGTGGCAAGAGTTTGGTATTTAGTTGATTAGCGCAGTCCAGGTAAGTGGCTTGCCTAATTCTGTGTTGGGGACTTTTCCTTAGGCATTTTGTATTGATTTTTGTTATGTGGATGCTGTGTACGCGAGCTGACGAGTGCATATACGGGTCATTGTTTCTAAAATCCTATTTTACTCCCATGAAATCACTCATTTTCATTCATATATTATTGTTTCCTATCTTAATTGAGTAAATAGCCTGGGAGTAAGCATTCCTACATGTTCTGACTTGAATTCCTCTTATTTTCTACTAGTCATATCATGCTTAGGTAGTTTTACTTTATTCTTACCTGTTGTTTTCCTGGATTGCCTACTTAAGCCATAATTGACATACTTCTGCTTTGCATATTTAAATTGGGACTAGAGACCGAGATCCGGGAGTTTTCCCCCTGTACTGCATTCATATTTAAATTGGGACTATGGACCGAGATCCGGAAGCTTTCCCCCTGTACTGAGATGCATATTTAAATTGGGACTACGGACAGAGATCCGGAAGCTTTCCCCCTGTACTGCATAGCATATTTAAATTGGGACTACAAACTGAGATCCGGGAGCTTTCCCTGTGTACTGCATTGCACATTTACTGTTGAGATATATGCTGTGCTGAGCCGAGGGCTCTCTTTATGTTATTAAATCCTTCCGTTTTCGTTAATCCTGTTTATCATTGTTTGTCTATTTTTCACTGTTCTAAAAATTGTATATTGACTTGTTTTTACAAACTCAGTAGGGCCTCAATCTAACCTCGTCACTACTTGACTGGGGTTAGGCTTGGCACTTACGGAGTACTGAATGTGGAGTACTCACACCCTTTCCTGCACATGTTTTTCCCATGTGCAGATCCAGGTACCGGCACCCAGTATCGTGGCTAGGAGTCGTCTAGCAGTAGCCAGGAGACCGCGAGGTAATTCTGCCGCGTCCGCAGAATCCCATGAGTCCCCTTCTACTCTAGTATAGGCATAGAAGACTTGTATATCTTCTCCACTGTTTTATTGTATAGAGCTACATTTAGTACAGAACTTGTGACTATGGTGACATTTCGGATTTTGGGAAGTAAAAATGTATATGTTTAGCATCTACGTTATATCTACTTGAGATCTTTTCTGTCTTTATTTTTATTGATTCTGTCATTTTTCGCAAATTTTAGGCTTACCTAGTCATAAAGGCTAGGTGCCGTCACGATACCTTTCGGAGGGTAAATTGGTCCGTGACAAGATGAGAGAGATAATGCTGAGATATAGGATAAAGAGAGAGGTAAAAATATTTTACTCAAAATTGGTGGGACAACCTCTGTTAGGCGTTGATGAAGAGGAGAAAATTTCTTTAAAATGGGAAGGAAGAAGAAAGGACAAAAAGGGCGTGTGTGAGGACATAGCAGAGAGAGGCGCTGCTTAGAAGAAATGAAACCCTAACTAGTTAACAGATTTGGGCTTACGGAAATATTTATTTGGGCCCTAAAATTTAGTCTGCCCCCTTTTTCTTATGCAAATTAATTTATTTAGGCTCCCATATTCTAATAAGTTAAACTCAATAAAAAATACTTTAAGCATATTACATATTAAATAAGTGACTAACTCAATAAATAATTATATTATTAATATTGATAATAATGTTAATAGTACTAATAATAATAGTATTAATAGTAGTAGTAATAGTAGTAGTAGTAGTAGTAGTAATAGTGGTGTTGATGTTATTTAAAAATATAAACTTTAAATAAATTAAGCGCTTAGAATATGATTAAAGAAAAATTGTAACTATAAAATTATATCATGTAGCTTAGTGAGAGTTTAGCTTATAAGATGATTGAGAATAGAATTAATCTAAAGTAGTAGTACTTTTGAAAAGTAACAGATGAGTGTAAAATACAATTAACCTTGATTATATTAGTACAAGTATAGTAGTATAACAAACATTTAACAAAATGGTAAAATATAGTAGTTTAAATCAAAATTCCAAAAGATTTTGATAACGTAAAAAGTAGTAATGCATAAAATACTTTGTAAACACGGTAATTTCTCATCTAATAATATAAGGTAATATTTGTATGATTATGAAGCCAAAGGAAGATAATTCGAAAGAGGATGGCCAAAATTGGATGTCAACACCTGGGAACAGAGGTCATCGAGGTCAAGTGTGACTCTCTTTTGGTTGTAAACCAAGTAAAAGGAAGCTTCGAAGTTCGAGAAGATAGAATGCAAAGGTACTTAGACCAACTTCAAGTAACATTGCACCGCTTCAAAGAATGGACACTAGACCATGTACCTCGAAAATAGAACAGTGAGGCCGATGCACTTGCGAATTTGGGGTCATAAGTCGAGGAAGATGATATTGTCCCGGGGACTATTTTCCAATTGTCGAGGTCCATGGTCGAGGAAGGCCATGCGGATATTAATTCGACAAGTTTAACGTGGGATTGGAGGAATAAATACGTCGAATACTTAAAGCACGGAAAGCTCCCCTCGGACCCAAAGGAGTCGAGAGCCTTACGAGCCAAAGCAGCTCGATTCTCGCTTGATGAAATGGAACATTTTACAGAAGAACCTTCGACGGACCGTTGGCAGTATGCTTAGGACCATGATACACCTATTATGTATTGCGAGAAATCCACAAGGGCACTTGTCGGAACCACTCTGCCGCCGACTCTTTGGTTCACAAGGTAATTAGAGCTAGATATTACTGGGATAGCATGGAAAAAGATACTAAGGAGTTCGTTCGACGGTGTGACAAATGCCAAAGGTTCGCACCGATGATCCATCAGCCCGGTGAACAACTCCATTCGGTCCTATCTCTGTGGCCATTCATGAAATGAGGGATGGACATCATCGGCCCCCTACCAACGACACCAGGTAAAACTAAGTTCATTTTATTTATGAGTGACTACTTTTCAAAATAGGTAGAAGCACAGGCCTTCGAGAAAATAAGAGAAAAAGAAGTCATTGACTTCATATGGGACCACATCGTGTGCCGGTTCGGGATACCCGCTGAAATAGTATGTGACAACGGAAAGCAGTTTATCGGCAGCAAAGTGACAAAGTCCTTCGAAGACCATAAAATCAAAAGGATTCTATCAACGCCCTATCACCCAAGTACAAATAGCCAGGCCGAGTCCACAAACAAAAATATCATTCAAAACTTGAAGAAGAGATTGAATGATGCTAAAGGGAAATAGAGATAAGTATTTCCCGAGGTGCTATGGGCGTATTGAACAACGTCGAAGTCAAGCACGGGGGAAACCCCGTTCTCTTTGGTGTATGGGTCCAAAGAATTGATTACGGTCGAGGTCGAGGATCCTAGCGTCAGGTTTCAAGCATACTACCTAGGATTCGAACCATGAGGCTATGAACACTTGTCTCGAACTACTAAATGAAAACGTGAAGCCGCACTAGTTCGAATGGCCGCACAAAAGAAAATGATCTAGAGGTATTATAACAGAAGGGCGAACCTTCGCCATTTCGGAGTCGGGGACTTAGTTCTAAGGAAAGTCACCCTCAATAATCGAGACCCAAACAAAGGGAAGCTAGGAACCAATTGGGAAGGACCGTTGTTTAATCAAAGAATTAGACCCTTTGACTAAAGCTTATTTTTAAGATGAATACGGGTTACTGATAATCAAGGTAATGGAGAAAAATGAATAATAGACAATATTGCAGAAATATAAAAAATCGAAGTTGATTGTATTCGAGAATCAGATGCCTTTACAAGTTGTATTCCCCTCCCTTATATAGGAGATTCTTATAACGTACGACTCTTGCTATGGTAACTCATTAATGACTAATTATGACACTAATGAGGCGTTACAAAGGATAACGGTAATTGGGGTTCGGTTACATAACGTTCGAGTAATCAATTGTGGGTCCTTGAATCTGCCCGTAGCTTTGTCTAGATTCATTCTGACCGTGCCTCTCTCCCGTTTTGATCAAGTTGAGTTTCCCGTGGCTGATAAGTTCGTGGGTTTACTGAACCGTGCCTCTTTGAACCGTACCTCTTCAAAGAATCAAATCCAGCTGTCGCGTTTTCCTGTATCCACGTGACTGGTTGAGTTGTAAGCTGGCTTACGTGTGAAACTTTTTTTTACCAATACAGATAATCCCCCCACTTACCATATATTTAACGATTAATATTTGGTAAGTGGATATTCATTTATGGCGGGAATATTTTGCCGCCGCTTTTCCTTGAATCATTGTATCCTTCTCTGCACCATAGGCGTCGTTTGTCACTTCCATTTAATGCTCATACCACGTGTCCTTTTCGGATTGGTTCTGCATTTACTCGGCACCTTTTAGGGCTTTTTGCGGCTGTGCCAGTCTCGAAGTGACATTTTCAATTATGACTTTTCATCATTATTTTCCTTTTTCTTCATGTTTGACGGTTGTCTTCAAGTATAAATACATGTTTTCTTTTCTTTGCTTCCACGAAACACTTTTCTAACTTTGTCTTTTGTAAAGAAATTTCTTCTTTGCCTTTGTAAACATGTCTTCTTCAAACCAACCTCAAAGAGTAATAGATCTTGAAAGTTTAACGCCATCTTCTGCTCCGACTAGGAGTCGGAAGGGTGGTAGACTTAGAAGTCTAGGATTCACTCCTTCGAGGGGCTCATCTTCTTCTCAGATAGTTCCTCCTCCTCCCACTAGATCTCCAGTTTCTCCGAGATTTAGGTTTTCTCGGTCTTTGTCTAGAGGTAGAGGCGAACGCTTTCGTGAGCCTGAAGTCGATGAAATTGTCCCTGCTGAGTTTGTTTTTGCTAGGGATAGTCAAGTTCTTGTATATCAATATTCTTCTCTTGATAGTGTCGAAAGATATCCAACCCTTATAACTGAGGGTCAGATTTCCCTTGTTCGTAGGGAATGCTTTTGGAGTCTGACTTTCCAGTCTATATTCCGAATAGTAACCAAAGAATGACATCTTACAAGATGAGATATCCTTTTGTTTATACGTATCCTTTCACTTTAGGGTTTAGACCCCCCATTGACCCAGTTATAATTGATGTTTTCCATTTTTTCAATATCTGCTTCAGACAAGTTGGCCCACTTGTGTGGCGAGTTGTCGGATGTCTTAGGAGTTTGGCTTCTTTAGCCTCGGTTCCCTTTACCTTCAACCATCTTATTCACCTCTACTCTCATACCTTATTTCGTGAAGGGGTTTTTTACTCTGACTGCTAGAAGCAAAAGAGTGCTGGTAACCCCTGGAGATATAAGGATAGGGATTGGTACCTCCGGTATGTTGTTGTACCCACTTTTGGTTTAGTGGGTGAAGAAAATCTTCCCTTCCCTAAGAAGTGGAATCGTGCACGTGAGTATGCTTTAGCTCACATTTACTTTTTCTTGTTTTGACTTGAGATGTTTTATTAAAACCGTGTCTGTTTTTTCTTCTCTCAGCAATCATGAATACTGTTGAGAATGTCTCCGGTATTCGTGATTGGGTAGAAAAATTATTGTCTGTTGGTCCTTTAGAAGAAAGATCTTGGAAGTACCTCGCTGGGAGGTATGGTTGTCAAGTAAAGACCCACGGTAAGTAAAGCTCTTGTTCTTGCTTTTTTCCTTACTCGAGTCTTTTTTTTTGTCATTTAACTTTTTCCCTTTTTAATAGGGTTCTCTGCTCTTGGGGTGTCTGCTTCATATATCCCGAAGATGTCCTTAGCTCAAGCCCAGGAAATTATTGTTGGTTCTTCTTCCTCGAAGAGGAAGATTAATGAGTCTCATTCCGTAGAAGAAGAAGAGGGTGCTTTAGTGCACAGGCCACAGAGAAGGCGAATGGTTTTAGATGATGAGCTTACAGCCTTAACCTTGCCTTCCGTGTCTGTGATGAGTCCCCTGTCCTTGATGATGTTTCACATTCTCCTATTCATGAGGGTGTTGATCTTGCTCCTGACGACGTCCCTTTGGCTGCTGTCTTTCCTGCTTCTTTGAGAGAAGCTGTTTCGTCTGTTCCTTTGGCTATTTCAACTTCTGCTTTTACTTTGCCTGTAACTTCTTCAACTCTTCAACTCTCTGTGCCTGCTTCTTTTCCCGTGGCTTCTCCAGCTCCTCAACCTCCGTGCCTGTTGCTATTCCATCTCTGCCTGCTTCCATGCCTTCCGTTAGGGAAGTAGGGTCTTCCAGTAGAGAGAGATACGGCATGTGGTAANATCTAGCCAGCCACAGTGCTCTTACATGGGCCAATGAGGTCGTGCATACTTCTTTGAAGGTATGATGCAAGTTATCCTCTTTCACTCTCGTATATGAAATTTACCATATCTGACTGGTTTATTTCTTGTACATTAACCTTATAGACATGGATCTTATGAAGAGTATTTCAAACACGGACTAAGAGACAAGATAATTGCAGGACAATGTTGATAATTGGAGAGCACAGTATGATAGCTTAAGGATTGACATGGATGCTTTAGAAGAGGAAATGAGTACCTTGAAGTGGCAGATGAGACTCGTGGCAGCAGAATTGGCAGTGGAGAGGGCTTCTTGCAGTCAGGCTGATAAAGATAAGAGTGTTCCGTAGTCTTTGTTCGCGGAGCAGCTATCCCGTGCCTCAGAGGAGATTAGAGACTTGAAGAACTTGTTGGGGCAGAAGGAGGAATACTCAGGTGAGCTCGTGCAATCACTCACTCGTACTCAAGAAGACCTTCGTAGGGCTTTAGACAAAAGCTCAAACTTTATAGGAGTCGATTGTTCCATTAAGGGCCGCCCATGAAGCTGCGGAAGTGGAGAAGGACGAATTGAGAGTTGAGCTTCAAGTATGGGCAAAGGATTATGAAGATTGGAAGAGGTGGCTGTTGTCGATGTGAGCTGGGCGTATATGAATTCTCGCCTTGACACATTGATGGAAATGAATCAAGAGGGTTTTGACCTTAGTGCTGAAATAGCCAAAACTAAGCAAGCCATGGAGAAGGCTCAACAAGGTCATAACCTCTCTTCACCTGATGGTGAGATTCTAGCCGCTCATGTCTCTTCATCTCCAGTTGCTCCCGCTCCTTCTTCCACTGAAGTCAACCCCCCTCTTGAAAAGATTTAGTTGGTTTATCCTTTTTTTTTCTTTTTCTTTGTATCAATTGGTGGTTACCCCCAGTCTCATCGGGGGTAAATTTGAATTTCCTTTAAGTCCCCAAATGACAACTTAGGGGCACCACAATGTATATAAAATTTTTATATGGCTAAGTATAAGTTAATATTTATTTTTAGCCGTTTTAATATATAAATGTTAGTTCGACTTTTGTTGAGTTTATGTTTCACTCTTTAAGTCTTTTGCATGCTTCAGTTTTCGAGGTTTTAGTTTTACCTTCGAGTTTTGCATGGGGAATGCTTTAGACTACTCGTACTTTTTTTGTAATAGGCACGGTGTCATATCAAATGTGTGCCTTTTTGTAGTAGGCATAGTTTATGGAAGAGGGCCCTTTATAATTGACATGAAGAAGACGTCTCAACTTCATGATAATGCAATAGAGTGATAGGAATTTTACACATGTTTAAGAATGTTTCCAAGGAAAGTTTTTTGTTTGAACTTCCATGACATTTTACATGTGTTTGGTTATCGTCTAAAACTCATGTTTGCAACTGTTTTTGTTTAACAGATTTGATATACTCTTGTATTTCGTAACTGTTTTTCATAGGTAACAGTTTTTCGATATTAATACAAGGAAACAACTGTTTTTTACTAGTAACAGTTTTTATAAAGATTGGGGTTTTTACCCGCAACTGTTTTGGAAACAGTTTTCTAATAAGTACGAGGGAAATGTTTTCTTATTCGTAACTGTTTTTATTTGATAACAGTTTCTTGAACAAATACAAGGATTTAGATCTTTCATCCATAACTATTTTATTCGAGAACAGTTTTTTGAAAGAGTACATTGATGATGATCTTTTACCCCTAACTGTTCTTGTTACAACAGCTTTGAATAAGTATAAAGATGTACATTTCTTTCTCGTGACTAATATTTTGCCTTTCAACCTGAATATGTTCGAAGGTTTTTGCTTTTTGCATTAGGCTTTGTATTTGGATGGATCTTTTGATTTCTTTCGATTCTACTTGTGTCACTTGTCTCATTGGGTAGATGGGTCTTCAAGCTCGAGCTTTTGATTTTTTGATAGTCTTCTTTGCTTCGTATTAGCCTTCCATAATGTATAGTCCCCCAAGTGTTTGAGCTTTGAAGAATGAAATCTCGAGCACTTGATTATTCCTTCCTTGTGGTCCTTTTCCTGAAAAGGAAAAACATTCCGGACTTGAAGGTATATAGTTTCTTAGAGGATGATTGCTTAACACTTTTAAAATGTCCATCAGAAAGTGTAACCCTAACCAGGAATTGTGTTTTTTCCTCGTGTCTTTGCAGGTCTAATATCATCATCTGGTGATGGGTTAGCTTTGTGCCTATCATCTAAAAAAGTTAGTAAATTTTTTAAATGTTCAAAATAAAATCGAACGTGTGATACCTGACGGTGGGTATTCTTTTCTTTTAGAAGTAATACTTCTTTAGATGGATGGCGTTCCAGCTTATTGGTATAACTCTTCCGTCCATAGCTTCCAACTCATAGGCGCCTTTCTCAGCTATGCCTCGGATTTTGTAAGGTCCTTTCCCGTTTGGATTTAGCTTTCCTGAACCTGCTTCTTTCGTTGATTGAAAGACTTTTTTGAGGACGAAGTCCCCAATATTAAAGTATCTGAGATGAGGTTTATNTTTTCACCCTCCATGACTGTTGAGAACCTTATGCTTGGTTCGCCAATCTCCACAGGTATTAAGGCTTCTGAGCCATAAACAAGTGCGAACAGAGTTTCTCCCGTGGCTATCTTTGAAGTTGTTTTGTATGCCCATAGTACCGCTGGTAACTCATCAGGCCAATTTTCTTTGGCTTTATCCAGCCGCATCTTTAGATTGTTGATGATGACTTTATTCGTTGACTCAGCTTGACCATTATCCACGGGGTGGTACGGCGTTGAAGTGATCCGCTTGATTTGCCAACTTTCGAATAATTCTGTGATTTGCGAGCCTATGAATTGTGGGCCATTATCACACACGATTTCCTTTGGTATTCCAAAGAGGCATATTATGTTTCACCATAAGAAGATTTTGACTTCCATGGTGATATTATTGGATGTAAATTCCGTTGGTCGATGCATGTTATTGGCAAACCTTTGGCATTTGTTACATTTGAATACGAAATTCTCGGCTTATTCTTCCATCTTAGGCCAATAGTATCCGANCATTCTGAAAAAAATTAAGAATTTCATTTCTCCAGTCCCAGGTTAGGTTGTTGAAAGTTACCTCATTCCTGTCCTGGTCTATTATTGAATCAAATAGTTGAACGAAAATTGTATTATCTTTGTTCGTTATTTCCGTGACTGCTGTGAGGTTAGCTAGTGCATCTGCTTCTTCATTTTCCTCTCTAGGTATTTGCATTACCTTCCATGTTTTGAATTGTCTCACGAGCTCTCGTGCTTTTTCCAGATACTGTTGCATTCTAGTCTCTCGGGCGATGTAAGTCCCCTGTATCTGATTTACTACCAGTTGGGAGTCCCTGTTGATCACAATTTGCTCGATTGAGAGCTCCCGTGCGAGTGCAAGCCCTGCAATAACATCTTCGTACTCTGCTTCATTGTTAGTGATAGGATAACACTTTATAGCTTGCCGTGTCTTTTCACCCGTGGGTGATATCAAGACTATGCCTAAGCCGGAGCCTTTTATATTTGAAGAACCATCGGTGCCATAGGCCTAGATTAACACCGTTNTATTACTAAAGTCAGCAACAAAATCAGCTAGTATTTGAGACTTAATTGCAGTCCTAGGCTGATAGATTATTTCATGCTCACTTAATTCTATGGCCCACTTGGCTAATCTTCCTGACAATTCCTGTTTATGCAGAATATTTCTTAAAGGATATGAGGTCACAACGGTGATTCGGTGGCATTGAAGATAAGGTCGTAATTTTCTAGATGCCACTATTAAAGCTAAGGCTAACTTTTCCAGATGTGGATATCTAGTCTCAGTATCTAGCAAAGTTTTACTTACATAATAGACAGGTGATTGTTTACCTTTTTCTTCTCTTACCAATACCGCACTTACAGCAATTTCTGAGACAGCCAGGTAGATGTACAATCTTTCCCCTTCTTTTGGCTTTGAAAGCAGTGGTGGTTTCGATAGATAAATCTTCAGATTCTTGAGGGCTTGCTGACATTCTTCAGTCCATTCGAACTGATTCTGCTTTTTGAGAACTGAGAAGAATTTAAAACTTTTTTCGGAAGATTTAGAAATAAACCTACCCAAAGCTGCTATTCTCTCTGTCAGTCTTTGAACTTCCTTTTTATTTGTTAAAATATCATGTCTTTCCTCTATAGCTTTAATTTGAGCGGGATTTACCTCTATTCCTCTGTTTGACACAAGGAAACCCAAATATTTACCTGATTGCACTCCAAAAGCGCATTTCTCTGGATTTAACTTCATATTATACCTGCGTAAAATATCAAAAGCAGTAGAGAGGTGCTGGAAATGGTCTTGTGCTTGTGTTGATTTTACCAACATATCATAAATATAGACTTCCATCATCTTTCCAAAATGTTCTTGGAACATTTTATTCACTAACCTTTGATAGGTGGCTCCAATGTTTTTTAAGCCAAAAGGCATAACTTTATAACAGTAAGTCCCCCTGTTTGTATTGAAGGAAGTTTTTTCCTCATCTGAGGGATTCATTTTAATTTTATTATAACCAGAATATGCATCTAAAAAGCTCAATAATTCATGACCTGCTGAGGCATCAATCATTTGATCTATATGTGGCAATGGGAATGAATCTTTGGGGCATGCTTTATTCAAGTCAGTATAATCTATGCATCCTCTCCACTTGCCATTCTTTTTAGGCACTACCACGGTGTTTGCTAGCCAGTTAGGGTACGTTACCTCTCATATCGAACCAATCTTCAACAGTTTTTGTACCTCTTCGTCGATCACTTGGTTCTTGAATGGTCCTTGCTTTATTTTCTTCTGATCAATAAGTATGAGGGATATATCTTCATTTAGTTTATGAGTCATCACTTCTGATGGTATGCCTGTCATATCTGAGTGGGACCACGCAAAGAAGTCTGCGTTAGCATTTAAATAATCAATTAACTTACCTCTTCGAGCGGGGCCTAACCTCGTGCCTATATACAATTCCTGCTCAGGCTTTTGTTCAGATAATGGAACAGCTACGAGCTCTTCTGTATTTGTTTTGATGTGCTCATCTTCCTCCGGTTCACGAATGACGTCCAGTTTGGAATCTGTTTCTGTGTGGTATAGTATATCTTCCGTGGTAACTTGATTTTCCTTCTCGTAAGTATTTTCTTTCGTACCTGTTTCAGCAATAATACCTTCCGTACCTATTTGGGTAGTAATTTCTTCCATGCTTGTTTGGGTTGTGTTACCTACTTGGGAGATTCCCTTATCTCGTATTCCACCTCTATTTTCTTGTAGTAGTGTACCTCAGAGTTTATATTTCTTGCGGTCTGCTGATCTCCTTTGATTTGTTGAATCCCCCATTCAGAGGGAAAATTAATTACCTAATGCAACGTGGAGGGTATCGCTTTCATGTCGTGGATCCATGGCCTTCCAATGATCACGTTATAAGCCATATCAGTATCGATGACTCGGAGCCTGGCACTTTTGATCACCCCCTCAGCATAAGTGCTAAGATCAATTTCTCCTTTTGGTTATAATCGTAGAGTTATCAAACTCTGATATGGCTCGTGCTTTTGGGATTAATTGATTCCCCAGTAGCATTTCTTCCACGACTCTTAGCAAAATGATATTGACTGAACTGCCTGGATCAATCAACACTCTTTTTACGTTAGTGTCATGAATAAGCAAAGATATTACCAGAGCATCGTTGTGCGGAAGCATTAATCCGCTGATATCTGCATCATCGAAGGTTATATCGTCTTCTCCACGAGCCCGTTTCCCATGTGTAATTGTGAACTTTGTGGTTGTGCAAATCACTTTGTTTACTTCTTCACCCCCGTGTATTACATTAACGGTTCGTTTTGGAGAAGGAGGCTTTGGGGGCTCTTGCTTGTTCCTCATATATGCCTGTTTACCTTTATCACTAAACAATTCTGTTAAATAGCCCTGTTTTAACAAATTTTCTACTTCACCTTGTAAAAATCTGCAATCCGCAGTTTTGTGCCCATGATCGTTGTGAAATTCACACCAGTGATCTGGGTTTCTTCTACTTGGATTTGACCGCATCTCTTTGGGCCACTTAACCTTGTCTCCCATGTTCCTCAATATTGAGACAAGTTCAGTAGTACTTACATTAAAGGTATGATCCCCAATTTGAGTACTACCTCTAGGTCGTTCATCTCGATCTTTTCTGGATCTAGACGAGGATGAGACTACGTCTCTTCCTTGTGGTCTATAGTCCGACCTAGTGTTTTCGAACCTGGGGCGGATATCGCGTCCCGAGGGTCCTAAGTAAGGATCGTACCTGTTTTTACCTGATCTTCTATCTGATTCAGGACGTCTGGATCTGGAATGATCTTCATCTCTCGAACGAGCAATGATATCTTCTTCTATTATGAGTTTATTAATATACCTGTTATATACATCGTTCCATGTTGTAGCGGGGAATTCTCTTAGACTCTCCTTAAGTTGTCTCGTGGCTTCTGAGCTTTTATCGTTCAGGTTGCTTGCAAATGCCATGGCTGCCCAATTATCAGGCACCCTGGGTAACTGCATTCTTTCTCGTTGAAACCTGTCTACAAACTCACGGAGTAGTTCCGTGTCTCCTTGTTTTATTTTGAATATGTCTTCCATTCTCTTCTCAACTTTTTGTGCACCAGAGTGTGCTTTTATAAACGAATCTGCAAGGTCAGCAAAATAGTCAATAGAATTTTCAGGGAGAAGCGATACCAGGTTAGTGTCCGTTTGGTAAGTGTTTCCCCAATTTTTTTGACAAGGACTTATGNTTAGGAGTATCTCCTCTTCCTGAGTTTGTCAACCCAGATTGAGGATTTTCCATGGTGATGGTGTTGTTGGGGGTGGCGTCGACGGTGTAGGTAACGCTGCCAGTAATCCTCTCGCAAATGCTTGCGAAGCTTGGCTCACATACTCTGCAATCATTTGCTTTACACGATCTTGTTCCACAGTTTGATCATTATCACCATTGTTGTTATTGGATCTTTCTGGGGATTGTTCCCTCGAACCACGTGGGGTTCCTGAAGGCAATGGAACTGGAGTTCCACTCCTTTGCTGGTTGTTTTCGTTGGAGTTTGACATAATTCAGAGGATATAACTTGAAAAGTAAACAAAGATTATCAGATTCCCGGTAACGGAACCAATTTGTTTAACCGAAGAATTAGACCCTTTGACTAAAGCTTATTTTTAAGATGAATACGGGTTACTGATAATCAAGGTAATGGAGAAAAATGAATAATAGACAATATTGCAGAAAATAGAAAATCAAAGTTGATTGTATTCGAGAATCAGATGCCTTTACAAGCTGTATTCCCCTCCCTTATATAGGAGATTCTTATAACGTACGACTCTTGCTATGATTATTCATTAATGACTAATTATGACATTAATAAGGCGTTACAAAGGATAACGGTAATTGGGGTTCGGTTACATAATGTTCGAGTAATCAATTGTGGGTCCTTGAATCTGCCCGTAGCTTTGTCTAGATTCATTCTGACCGTGCCTCTCTCCCGTTTTGATCAAGTTGAGTTTCTCGTGGCTGATAAGTTCGTGGGTTTACTGAACCGTGCCTCTTTGTACCATACCTCTTCAAAGAATCACATCCAGCTATCGCGTTTTCCTGTGTCCACGTGACTGGCTGAGTTGTCAAAATCTGGCTTACGTGTGAAACTCTTTTTTACCAATACAATTGTACCGAGTCATCGGAGTCGTAGGGAAGGGATCTTACAAACTTAGCACAATGAAAGGCGAGCAACTATCAAACAATTGGAATGTATCACTACTCAAACAATATTATTGCTAAGATATGACCTTCTCCCTTTTTTCCATTTAAGACTAACTCCTTGAAGGTGTTCGATCGAAGGCATCGAGTCATCCTTCAACCCGAAGACCTTAGGTTTTAAAGCATGTGTTGTACTCTTTTTCCCTTAGATCGGGTTATTTTATCCCAAATGGGTTTTTCCGGCAAGGTTTTTAACGAGGCAACATTTATATGCTACCTAAGGAGAATTCAACAAGTATTCAAGGCTTCTTTTCAATCAACCTCGAATACTGGGGGGCATCACCCTCGGAGGTTGTAATTTCAAGGAAAATACTTCACGCCAAAGAATCCTCGGTAGGAGAACTTCGTAATGGGCAAAACGGTCAAATGAACCGTGTCCATGTAGAATAATCGAGCCTCCGACGGAACATGTGTGCATGTATCAATTATTCAAAGAAGCATTCTTGTATATCAAAACACTTTGTGTCTCAAAGAAGTCTACTATTATACGAGCTTCATACTTATAATTCTACGAGAAACGGCTCAAGATCCAGAGCCCAAACGCACCCCAGATATTCGGGGATTGTCCGACAGTCAACACATCTGAATCATCAAAAGCTCGAACTCATAAGACCTCTAAGAGGCATCCCCTCGATATAAAGTCCAAGGCCACCATACTCGGGTACTAACCTTTCGAACAAGTTCGAAAGGTTATCGGGAAACAAGTCCAAGAGATATACCCGAAGGTTACAACCACATTAAAGGCTACGACCATATTAAAGACTACGGTCATATGAAAAGGCTACGGCCAGAATAATGCGGCTCGAAGACGTCCGACTTCCGCCATAAAATTAAAGGCCTTCAAACACTTTGAAAAATCGGTTAAATCAGGCTACCCTCGGAAAAGGAAAATAATAAAGGGCATCGATAAAACCAGCCCTTGAATAAAGACCAAGGCTTCGGTAACATCATCCTTCAAAAAAATCTCAAGAGGTAGTCAATTATCGTTACACAACAAATTACAAACGAGGTTGCAATTGATAGAATCTTCGAAAAACCCAACGGGTGCAAAAAACACATGCTAAGGCATACGAAAATTTTCATTAAGTCTTTTTGCCGAAAAGAGGAAAAAATTATAGCCGCTTTAGAGGCCAAGTTGGCCCTACCTAAAGAGACTAAGGGACAATACAAAAGAGCATGAGGGACGAAGCATATGGAGTTCGAGACCTTGCTCTCACTCAGCTTGGATCAAGAGTCCCATCACCCCGAGCTAAGCTTTAAGTCGATATTCTACTATAAAGATCATTCATTGATCAAATAAAAAATCTAAGGGTTTATTATATTCTGAGTCCAGGCCAATACTTAGACTCATCATTAGAATTATAACATCAAATTTCTTTCACAAATGAAGACAAAACAGAATTCAACGCAAATCGAAGATGAAGCAAAGAGGTTCTTTATATTCATAAGAGATGTTTACAAAATATATTTACAACACCCACGAGGGGCCCTTACACAAAGACAAAAAACAAAAAGAACCTAATCTATTTCGGGGCTACACTCTCAGAGGCGACATCCCCAGGAACTGTATCCTCGGTAGCTCTATCTTCGGGGACCTCCTCCTCCTCGAGGACTTCATCTTCATATCCCTCGCTCTCGGAGCCGCAAGAGGAATCCTCATCATCGGAGAGCAAAGCAGATTCCTCCTCCTCCAAAGTTTTTGCCTTTTCAATGTCGGCCGAGAGGTCGAAGCCTCGAGCATGCACCTCCTCGAGAGTTTGTCTCCGGGACTCCAGCCTAGCATTGTTGAGGGCACATGATAACTTACTCTCGACCACATCCTAGATCTCCTGTGCCCGAGCATTAGCAGCAGCGGAGTCAGCTCGATACGAGGACAAGAATTCCTCAACCTCGAACTTGGCTTTAGCAAGCTCAGCAACCGATTTAGCTTCGAGCTCTTCAGTTTTGCGGCTCCAGACCGAGTTTTCCTCCTTTACACTTTTGAGCCGGTTTTCAACTAAGGTCAGCTTTTCCCGAAGTGTATCTTTCTCTGAGGTGAGACGGTTCATATGTTGCCTCTACCCAAGGGTCTCAGCCTCTTTCATCTTGAGCTCCTCTCGAAGCTCCTCCACCAGCTCACCCATCTGCTGGAACTGTAGAATTGAAGTGTTAGTCACCAAACCAAGTAAAATCGTAATAGACCCTCAAAATCTATATTACTTGTTCACAAAGCTCAGTTTGTTATTGATGGGCCTTCGCCAACTCGGCTCGAAGATCGCTGATCTCCCCCTCTCTTTTGGCGTAGAGAGCCTTAAGGCTATCCATCTTCACCACAAGCTTTTTGAACTCAGCTTCGCATCGGGCAAGCTCGGCCCGAGACTTGGAAAATTCTTGATTATAAAGCGACGCAGCCTTCTCACAAAGAAAAAGAGTCAGGCTTAGGAGGAAAAAAAATCTAACTCGAAATGTAGTTATGAGGACAAAGCTTACCTGTTTGTGAAGCTTTTCGGCCTCATCAAAAATGAACGAGGCATCAAGATTAGGGCCCTCCTCGATTCCCGAAAGGTACTCCCGAAAGATGTCGTTCTCCCCGTGGGATGTTCCCACATCTGAAGTCCTCATGGCCTGGGCATCCCGTATCTTCCCCTTAGAGAACACCGGTCCTGGTGAAGAATCGTCCATATTGATTACCCTGAATGAATCACTCGAGGAATTATCATGTCTTCGGAGGGCCTCGAAGTTAGGCTCTCCGAGTTCATCAGCCAAATTCTCCCCAGGACGAGGCGCACTCTTGTCACTTGATAGCTCGAGGACTCTGCTCGAGCTCCCCTCAGAAATTTCTTCGGCTCGAGACCGAACCGCATTTGTCACCATCGATTCGGCGGCCTTCGAAGCAACATTGCTTTCTCTTTTCCGAGCTACCAACGGGCAGCCATCATCTTTTTCCTCTGCGCCGTCTCTCTCTTCGTTCTCAGCACAAAGATGTTCCTCCGTTTCCGGAGATAAGGCCACGGTATCGGCCTTAGGCCTTTGAAGCTGGGTTTTCCTTGGCTTCGGGGAGCTTGCAGGCGACCCCCTCTTCCTTTTCTTCTCCTTAACAGGTTTTGGGATTTCTTCTTCACCGGGCGGGGGCGGCCGCATAGAAACGGCGTCTCCGAGGCTTGCATAAAAATAAAAGTGAGTATTCCACTAAGGAACACAAATATACAATAATAAAACTCACCATGGTTTTTGGCCTCCCATTGACCTTTGGCCAAGTCACGCTAGCTGAACTCGGCGTATGAAGAAGTAGAGGCCACTTGTCGAACCTAGCCCGGGAGGTCCGGAACCGCACCGGGAAACCAAGCGACGACTGCATCATTAGGAAAATTTAAGATTGAGAAAGAGCAGAAAGAGTGGAATATTCAATTGCTATCGATAGACCTGTACTTACATTTCATGTTCCATTCCTCGGGGAATGGCATCCTTTCAGCAGGAATCAGGTTGGAGGTCCTGATTCGGACAAATCGGCTCATCCATCCTCGGTCCTTGTCCTTATCGATGTTGGAGAAGAAAGACTTTGAGGATCAGCGTTGCAGCTTTATCAGGCCACCTCGATAAAGATGAGGGCTGTATAGCCTGATCAGATGGTCGAGGGAAAAAGACGTCCCCTCGACCTTGCTCCAGAAGTATCCAATTAGATTGACGATTTGCCAGAAGGAGGAGTAAATCTGACCAAGATTCACTTGGTATTGTTGGCAAAAGTCAAGAATGACTGTGTCTATGGGGGTAGAGAAGGATCTACAGGATCTAGCGTGAATGGATAGGTATACACACTCACGTACCCTGCTTTATGAGTAGCAATACCCTATTCGAGGGAAGGGATCACCACGTCTTTATCCTCCCAATTGCAATCTATTTTCACCTGCTTAAGTTCGGCTTCGGTTATCAAACTAATTGTGACGACCCAAAGGGTCATCACCTATTTTATTAGCCCATTCCATACTCTCGAGGCCTTGAAAACCTCCTTTGTAGTTGCCTCGATTTGTGTGCGCAGTCCGGGCGCGTAGCCGGACAGCTTAAATATGAAATTCTATGAAAAATGCTAAGATTTGATATTAAAATGAATAAATTTGACTTCGGTCAATATTTTACCCGGACCCGTGATTTGACGGTCCCGGAGGGTCTGTAGGAAAATATGGGACTTGTGCGTATGCCCGGAATCGAATTCTGAGGTCCCAAGCCCGAGGAATGAATTTTTGAATAAAAATTGTTTTCTGAAAATATTTAAGGAAAACGAAAATGAAATCTGAATAGAAAGTGATGGTATCGGGCCCGTATTTTAGTTCCAGTGCCCGGTACAGGTCTTATATATGCTTTAGGCACTTTCTGTAAAGTTTGATTGAAAACGAATTTCGTTTGACGTGTTTCGGACAAAAAATGGAAAATTTGATGTTTTATGAAATTTGATAAAATTCATAGATTTTGAGGTTTAATTCGATGTATATGATATTATTTTGGCGATTTGATCGCACGGATAAGTTCATAGGTTTGAGGTAGTGTGTATTTGGTTTGGAACCCCGAGGGCTCGTGTGAATTTTGGATAGGCCACGGACTTCATTTTTGGACTTGGGAACTGCTGGTGTGACTGATCTGCAGGCTTCGCATTTGCGAAGCCAGCATCACAAATGGGAACTCGCAAATGCGAGCTACTCATCGCAAATGCGAAGGTTGGTCTGGGCAGGCATTATCGCAAATGCGACCAAGAGGTTCGCAAATGCGAAGGCATAGCTGGGCAGGCCTGACCGCAAATGCGACCAAGAGGTTCGCAAATGCGAAGGTATAGTTGGGCAGGCCTGATCGCAAATACGACCAAGAGGTTCACAAATGCGAAGGATGGGAATGTCTGAAGGGTTCATATTTCATATTTTCTCAAACTCAAACACTCTTAGGCGATTTTTCCAAGAACAAGACTCTTCCAAATCAGTTGTAAGTTGGTTTTTACTCATTTCTTTCAATCATTAACATCATTTAACATGTTTTCAACTTAAAAATCAGGGATTTCCATGGGTGAAATTGGGTGTTTTGGGTAGAACTTGGGTTTTTCAAAAATTGGGATTTGAGTGGGTGATTGACCTCCGATTTGAGAGGTTCTTATATGGCTAGACTCGTGAGAGTATGAGGGTTCTGAAAATATAAAATTTACCCGACTCCGAGATGCTGGCGTGAGGAGCGTTTTGGTCATTTCACCTAATTTCGCGCCGTAACCTTAAATTTAATAGTAGAATCAGTGCATGAGATGTTATTTACGGTATGAAATTTATTTGAATAGAGTTGGGCCATTTGGAGTCGGATACTCATGGCAAACGTGTGGTTTCGGGTTGATTGCTATACTTCGGACCCGAGGTAAGTGTTTGGTCTAACCTTAGCTTGAGGGAATAGGAGTTGAGTATACTTTTCTACTTGCTAATTGTTAAATACGATGTATAAGCATGGTGATGAGTATCTATACATTGGTGTCTAGCATGACCGTGAGTCCTTATATTGTGAATATTTTGATATTGTGGTAATTTCCATGTTTAATTGATGATTTCTATATGTTGTGAAGAATATGTGAAGGGAATTCTGACCTTTAAACTCTGTTGGAGCATTGGCTCAAATTGTAACACGAACGATGAAAGTATATGAAAAAATTGTATCATTTGGAGCATTGGCTCAGATTGTAACACGAATGATGAAGATATATGAGATAATTGCATCCTTTGGAGCATTGGCTCAGATTGTAACACGAATGATGAAGATATATGAGATAATTGTATCCTTTGGAGCATTGGCTCAGATTATAACACGAATGATGAAGACATATGAGATAATTGTATCCTTTGGAGCATCGGCTCAAGTAATAGAGTAAATTATGAAATGTTTAAGTGAAGGAAAGAGAAAGAGATACTAAAAAAATATACCCTTGCCGGGTCATTGTTGCTTTTGATATTGTCTCCCTTATTGGGATGTTGAGATTACTGTTATTGTTCCCTTGCTGGGATTAATTGTTTAATTGATGTTACCTTGCTGGGATTTCTATTTTATTTTGCTTACTCTCTTGCCCTTGTTTGTGATTGTTGTTTGGGTGAGGAAGAGTGTTAAAGCATGAAGGGTGATGCCGTGCATTGTTTGATATTGTTCCCTTGTCGGGGTTATTATTTCTATTCTGTTTACTCCCTTGCCCTTGTTTGTGATTTCTGTTTGGTGAGGAAGAGTGCTAAAGCATGAAGGGTGATGTTGTGCATTGTTTGACATTGTAAGGAAAGAGTGTAAAGCACGAAGGGTGATGCCGTGCCATACGATGTACCATTCCGTACTGATATTCATTGATTATACAGTGAGGAAAGAGATTAAAAGCACGAAGGGTGATGCCGTGCCATGATTTACATTATTTACATTATACATTGCATAGTGAGGACGGAAGTAAAAGCACGAAGGGTGATGCCGTGCAAGTTTGTGATTCCTTGTCCTTATTGATATGATGGCTTTGTTGTTCTTTTCCTTATTGAGATTTCTTATATGAAACTGTTATCTCCCCACAGCATGTTCCCTTTCCTTTATAAATTTCTTCTCCCTATATTTCTTATCCGTTGTATATACGTATATCTATTTATTTGAACTGCACAGGTTTATTTGGTAGTCTGGTTCTAGCCTCATCACTACTTCGCCGAGGTTAGGCTAGGCACTTACCAGTACATGGGGTCGGTTGTACTGATCCGGAGGACATCATTAGTGGGAGTGTCTTCCAGCTTATCATAGAGGCTTCAAGGTATACCCGCTGGCGTTCGTGGGCCTTGGCGTATCTTCCATCCCTTTTGTCTTCGATTCTATCTTATTTTTCCTCTAGCTTCAGAGGCAGACATGTATTTCCTTCCAGACTTGTATTTAGCACTCTTATAGACAGTTCGTGAGTTTGTGACTCCAGGTTTTTGGGAAACTTTACGCGTTGTTGTATTTTGATGTCCTTATTTAGTTTGAGACCATATTTATTTCCTATGTTAAACTGTGAACTATTTAGCTTATCCTATTAAAGTGGTGTTAATATGCTAGTTTATCTATGTACGTTGGCTTGTCTAGCGGGTTCAACATTAGACTCCATCACAGTCCGATGGTGGGATTTCGGGGCATGACACTAATATATCGAGACATGGGTTCACATCGACCCGGGACTGAGGAAGTTTTTTCGATTTTGAAATCGGAAGATGTTTCGCAAGGCTCGGGAATACACTCCTCGATATGAGGTGGTACCACCGTTTTGCTTTTGGATTTGAGTGATGATGAAGAGTCTTTCTCTTTCTGAGGAACTGTCTTAGATGTTTTGGCCATTGTTGTTGAGAAGTTCAGAAGAAAAAAAGAAATTGGTAATGAAATAGGCACAAATTGAAGAGAATGGTGAGCTCAAAGATTGAAAAATCTAATGAAGTCCTATGAAAGCTTTGAGAAGTGAAAGTCTAAGTAAAGTTTGCAAACTGGAGGAGTTGGAATATTTATAGAGCTCACTCAAGCGTGTTAAAGAATCCAAACAACAGACCAACCAGCTGTTTTCAATTAATGGCCTTTGGAAAGCTGTGCAGACGCGACCTTTCAGTCACACTAGTTGCTGACATTACGAGACTGACATCATGGTTGGGGCATCGAAGGGTCAAGAATCAAATCGTTTCTTGTCATTTCACTCTAAGAAACGCGGGGACTATCTGTACACGGTCAAAATCATATACCCCAATTTTGTAGGCTCGAGAGGTCACATCGAGGGTTGAGGTTCGATAAAGACCAAGCTCGGGATCGAAGGAAAAATAAGAGGCCCATATACCTAAGTGCCGAAGATCATCGGAGCCGAGTACGATCAATGCCAAAATAGTACCGTTGTGATTCTGTTAAGGAAGGACAAGATTCTATCCACGTCCCCAAAATCATGGCGTAAATTCTGGGATAGATTTGTACGAATTAGTACGAATCCGTACTAGGCAGTTATACAGCTGCCCCAATAATATTCTTTACTGTAAATAGAAATAAACCTTATTCAGGGTTTTTCTCCTATATAAAGGGGTCCCAATCATTTGTAAAGATCATCTAATCATCGGCAAAGAATATACTCTCTGTTTTTCGCTCATTGTTCATCATAATTGTCCTTTAAACTTTATTATTGTTTTATTGTAAATTCACTTCGAGGTCACCGAGCTTGAGGTCACTACTGCTTAAGTAACACCGGTTTGGTTCATTTATCCCTTTCATTTACACCTTATATTACTTGCTTATTAATTGGTATTGAACTAGATCACGTATATTTAAAACCACAAATTAAATTTAATTGTTACTCGTATTTTCGAGGTAAACAGATTGTGTTGTAGTGATTCTCTTTTTTGAGAGTTGAGCCTTTATTTTGCATTTTCATCTTTTGCAGGTTATTGTGGTTGAACCTGTGGTATATACTTACGATGATGAGGTGCTCAAGAAAGCTTAAGCCATGGGATAACCGGGGCTCATAGAGATATATACATTTCCAGGAAGATAGTTTAATTTTTGCTGTTGAATCGACTAGTGAAATTAAAGCTTCACAAGCGCTACTTAATGCAGTAGAACCGCTGAAGCAGAAGTTGGATGCAGTACCCTATCAGAGGACACGACACTGTGGAAGCAGATGATCAGTTTGGGAGTTGCTTGGTCTTGTAGAAGAATTAAGCAATTGCACAACAGTTACATGACTATAGTTAGTTGACCATAGTTAGTTAGTTAATAAAAATGTTAACTAACTTAAGGAATGTTAGTGGGGTATTAGTTAGTTGGTTACAGTTGTCATTAGTTTAGCTTATTATCTTAGGGGATTCTTATATAAAGACTAACATGTACAGCACGTGAACATTACAGAAATTGAGTTATAATTTTTCTCTGTTTTGGCTCCTTCTCAATTCCTTCTTCTTCTTCATTCAAGTGCATTTACGAACTACTCAATTCATCAATTCATGGAGATTTAACATGGTATCAGAGCCCTAATTGAGTGAATCTAGGGATTTTCTATGAAGGCTGTTGAAGATCGAGAGATTCCTCAGGTATTTTCCGGTGATTTTGAGTTTTTTAATAGTTTTGAGACCTAAATTTCATGGCGACAGATGATACTACTGTGTGAAATGTGATTGTGATTGATCACAATCACCCACTGTATTTTCCTGCTTCTGATACTTCAAGCTCACTTTCGATCGGAATGGAGAATTATACTCTATGGCGACAGGCCATGGAAGTTTCTTTGCTAACCAGGAACAAACTAGGTTTTGTTGAAGGTACAATTGCGAGAGACACTTATGGACAGAATTTCGTTAATCACTGGGATCGCTGTAATGCCATGGTAAAATAATGGATAATGCATAATGTTAGCCGTGATTTACTTAGTGGAGTGTTATTTCATTCCAGTGCTCATGCTATTTGGGAGGATCTGCGAGAGCATTTTGATAAGGTGACAGCTTCTCACATGTTCAATTTGCATAAGGCAATTTTCACATTAACACATGGTACTTCTTTCTATTTCTGTGTATTACTCTAAATTGAAGGACTTATGGGATGAGTATGATTTATTGATTTCGCCTCCTTCATGTGAATGTGCAAAATCTAAAGAATATGCTAATCAACTACAATACCAGCACTTGTTACAATTTCTTATGGGCCTTAATGATGGATATAGCCAAGCATGCAGCCAGATTTTGATGAAATCACATGTTCCTAATATTAATAGAGCATATGCAATGTTGCTTCAGGATGAGAGTCAAAAAATGGTTGCAGGAGTGCATTGTGTGTGAGCACATGATTTTTACCTACCATATAATTTCACACAAATTAAATAAATTATTTAGTTTTATGATTTTTTTTATTGAATTTCAGTACTATTTGTGAATTGATTTCGCATTACATAATCATAATTCGTCTTTTAAATTTATAAATGATTTAAAATTGCATAATTAAGTGCATAACCTTAATCATTATTTAAATAATAACGAAATGTAATTATCTGACATAAAATAGGTTTAATGTTTAATTTCTTGATTTAATTACTTTCTTTTAAACAAAATTGCAAAATTTATCCTTTAAATGATTAGGAGTAAATTAAATGGTGTGACTCTTAATTAATTAATTTATTAATTAAATAAAGACTAGAATTAGAACTAATTATTACGTTTGAGTTTTAATTTTGGTTAATTTAATTAATTAAGTTTGATTTTGTTAAAAAATAAATTAAAAGACCTGGGCTGGAATTGCCCAGGCCCAAGCTAATTGACCCAATTCCGTCCAACCCAAACAGCCAACCCATCCCCAACCAAATTCCTACCCGATCCAGCCCCTTTGTCCCAAAACGACCCCGTTTTCTAAATCAAATCAATCCCAATCGTTGATCTTCCCAGATCTAACGGCTGGGAACTAATTAAACCCTAAGTATTAATATGTCCTAAACACCCCTCATACCCCATTTAAACCCTAAGTATTACACCCCCCCCCCTATCCGTCTCTCTCACTCCTCTCTCTTATCTCTCTAAACCCTACCGTCTGCCGCCCTAAGCTCTGCCGGCCGAAAATCGCCTCTGGCGGCGGAGCACCACCAATCAAACCCAATTTTCTACCCTACAACCCCCATCACCTCCTAAACCACCTCTTGTTATTAGTTTCTTCAAACAACCATCCCAAAAAATCCAATTTCAGATCTGAGATTCCAAAACCCTAAGTCTCCCATGTGCACTGATTCAAGGACCTTCAACGGCTCGGACCTTCATGAGTCATTTGCTCTTGACAGCAATTGATTCATATGGGTTTGACTCATTTTCAAACCCACCGAAGTCCGGCCAAACGGTTTTATCTGACTGGTACCCCTCTCCTTTGTTTCTTTTAATCACTTGTCTAGTAAAATAAATCGCTTAGGCTAGTATTAAATTTCTTCTACCAATTTCTGTCTTCCGTTTGGATTAATTGTTTATATTTTGTAGGTTTTCTGTTTATTCTCCTAAATGATGTTAGTTACAAGATGTTTGTTTAACTGAGTTTAGTTTTAGGTTTTTCTTCTTTACTGTTGTCCCTAAATGCTACTGCCCCTTCCCATTTTCCTGTGAATAATTGCTTCATTGCTTTCCTAATCGTGTTAGTTTAGTTAACTAATGGACCTATGTAAATACCAATTCAGGTTTATAACCCCATTGATTTTGAATGCTCCAGACGCCCTTTTGGTTTTACTTAGTCTGGTTTTTTTTTTTTTATTAGCATGAATCGGCACATTAGGTCAATTTAGATTAATTTTGATTTCATTGCCTAGTTTAGAATTTCTTGGCCTTTTCTGGATTTTACTTGATTCCGGAATAATGATCTTTACATGTTTGTCCCCTGTTCAGTCTCTTTAGTTACGAATATCTTTATTGAACTTAACTGGTTTCATGCACCACACCATTATGTTCCTTAGATACTTATTATGATTAATCATCAATCAATTAGGATCTTATGATTATTTGATTCCTTTCCTTAGTCTATTCCTGATTTTTAAATCTCATGACTGATTCTGAATTGTGTTGTCAACTTGTTCATATCCTAGCATAGATCAGTCCAGCGTTGGTCATTTACTTGGATCAATTCATTAAGTAGATAATTAATTAGGGATTGATTTGATTAGGTAATAAAGAACTGGTCACCCTCAAGTATAGGTCGACAACTATGAGATAAATCAAAAAGTTAAGTGAACTACTAGGTCTAATAACAACCTAATGAGTCACTTGAACTTGGGGAAAAAAACAATTAATCCAATTAAGCTAGGTTAGTTAATGACTGGTATTAATTGGGATAATTACTCAAATCAACCTAAAGGTCTAAAGACTTTAGACTAATTAAGTTAGTAAACCCAGGTAACTAATGAGTATGGTTAGAAACCCACTCTAGGAACCTAATAAATTAACCCTTAACTAATTAAACTAAATCCTAATTAAGAAGAACTAATTAGGTTTGGATAACCAAAGTTCCTAACTAGGATCAACTAACTAGAGTTAATAGTTAACCACAATCAAAACCTAACCCTAGTTACCTAAGGGTAATTCTAGGGACTCTAAAGGGTATTTTAGGAATTTTAGTTGAAGGAATCTTGGGTGTAACAACCGAAGAACCTTCTAGACTTGTAAAATCATATTTTCAAGGGGTATTAGGGTCATTATAATGGCTGGAAATTTCTGGAATAGGGGCAGATGTCCTAAAGGATAAGGGTGACAGCTGACCTATGTACTATTTCAGCCCATTAGATAGAGAATATGCTAGGTATATCCCATCCCAAGTCCCTTATAAATACACTTATTTCCCTACTGTTAAGGACCTGGAATGGACACTAGACACACACGAAAACACTCTTCCTTTTTTTCCACCTGTTTTTATACTGTATTACCCGGTTCACACTCTCTTAGCTACTGAAACATATCTGAAAACACATAAAAATCAGAATAGTTGCATTCATAAACAAATAATATATATATATATATATATATAT
>ML432010.1:49643-67351 GCA_005239525.1 Nicotiana knightiana | reverse complement strand
AGTAATAAGGAAATGAGCATCAGATAACAATCTCTAGTACCCTCACGCCATCCCTTTCCATGGAATACAAGCTGTTTAGCCTTCTTTGTTTAATAAAATCAACAGTTAAAATTACAGGTCATCTCATAAATTACCAAACATATAACAGGCTATGAACGTACGGCCGTTATGACGTGAAAAGTAAATGTGCACTGCCGAGGGTCGAACGGCCCGAACCATAGATGCATCTTTCTGGCCCGCTCGCGAATCGAACATGCGACACGGTTAATATAATACTAAGACTACCCCGCTCGCGAATCATTCATGCGACTAGGGTTAATATAATACTAGGGTTATCCCGTTCGTGAATCATTTATGCGACTCGAGTTCCCGTATAAATACATGATTAGTAGGAGATTCAAGATAATTTAGCAGGGAACATACTGACAGGATGAGAATTTAATAATGTCAACTTCAAAGCATAACTTCTTAGGCCTTCACATGTGAGATTCGAGGATATTAGACTACTTAGACCATATGCAAGATCACATATACAACACATAAAGCATGCTTGTGAGTCCTAAACTACCCGGCAAGGCATAATAGTAGCTACGCACGGACTCTCGTAACTTCGTGCGTGCATGCGCAACCCCCGCAAATAAGGACAAACAACCATTTATAATCACCTATAGGGACAATTACCTCTTACAAGGTTATAAAGGAGACTCACCTCACGTTGAACCTACTCCCCAGGTCAAGAATGCGCCCGAAACTCCGAACTCGTCACCCAAGGACTCGAAACTAATCAAACATTACGTAAATATATCAAATTATACTCAAAGCATGGAATTATCCTACTATTTAGTCAAATTAATCATTTTTCAAGAAATCCCAAAATCCAACCTCGGGACCGCAAACTCGGATTCCGAAAATTCTCGAAGGAAACACTCACCCATAACCTAAGGGTCGTTAATATATGATTTTTTTATGAATTCATAGCCAATTCACGGGTAATTCTCTAAATTCTTGTAATCCCTAGGTTACTACCCAAATCCTTAATTTTTCACTAATTAGGTAGTTAAATTCAAGTAGGAATTAATGCATTAACTAACTTTAGCATAGAATTCACTTACCTTTTAATAACTAGGTCGTGGGACTCTTTTCCAAGCTCTC
The DNA here is from genome assembly GCA_005239525.1 of Nicotiana knightiana. Classification (NCBI taxonomy): domain Eukaryota; kingdom Viridiplantae; phylum Streptophyta; class Magnoliopsida; order Solanales; family Solanaceae; genus Nicotiana; species Nicotiana knightiana. The sequence goes on along the minus strand of ML432010.1, from coordinate 66,199 downwards.
AAGATCGTCTATGGTGGAAGAAATGGAGTGAAAATGGGATAAATCCTGCATTTAAAGACCTAACTGCCTACAGGGGTTTCTGCACCTGCGACTCAACGACCGTACCTGCGGTCTCGCGCTTGCGAGAAATGACTCGCACCTGCGGAAGAGGGGAAATGGGCTTAGGCTCGCACCTGCAGGCAGGAGTCCGCACCTGTGGGGAAAGGCCCGCACCTACGAGAACCGCGCAGCCCACCTAGGGTCGCACCTGCGACTGGGCAGCCGCACTTGCGGACACACCAGATCAAGTGCACCAACAATTGTTTCAGCTGGGTTTGGCCTTGTTTGGTGCCCGAGGGGCACCCGGGCCCACTCGAACCCCCGTCTAAATATACCAACAAGTCCCAAATCACAATATGGACTCGCTCGAGCCTTCAAAATACTCAAAACCACGCAAAAACTCAAAATCACACCTCAAACCCTTAGAATCAAAACTTAAGAACCTCAAGTTCTTGAATTCGATACCAATGCGCCGAACTGACCTATACTACTCGGAATGACACCAAATTTTGCAAGCAAGTCATAAATAACATAGCAAAACTATTCCCGGTTTCAAAATTCCGTTCGGACCTCGATAACACAAAACATGTCCCAAACCACAATATGAGCTAAAGGAAACTCTTATTTAGATATTGAGTGCCGAAATGCTCCCGGGTCATCCAAAACCCATTCTGAACATACGCCCAAGTCCGACATCATCATACGAAGCTATCGGAACCGTCAAAACTCGATTTCGAGGTCGTTTACTCAAAATGTTGACTGAACCTTAAAGGCCAACCTTAAGGAACCAAGTGTTCCTATATCACTCTAAATACTTTCGAATCACGAACCACCCATCCCCGCAAGTCCTAAATCACAATAAACCGCTATGGGAAGTTGCATTTAGGGGAACGCGGTCCGATAACGCAAAACGACCAGTCGGGTCGTTACAGTTGACGGGTGTTGTGAATTGACTATTGTTTTGGGTTTTTACTTTATGTTAATTGCTCAACTTTACTGAATGAGTTATTAATTGAATTGGAAGGTTTATTGTAGTTTTAATTTAATCTAAAGAGAAGCTTGCTGCTATTTTCCTTGTACCATCTTAATTGGGTTGATTTTACGCCTTTTCTAGGTAACCGAAAGAGCTTAAGGAGTTATCGATTTACCCAGTTCAGGAGAATAACCGACAGGTGTTCTTCTAAAGATCATTCATTCACTATTTTAGTACATATATTCATAGGACATTGTTATTATGTTAACTAAAGGAATAAAATTTATTCAGAAGAAGAATTGGAATCCCTCAAGTAGCCTGATCATCTCCTGAAATCAAAAGAATCAATAGAAGTTAAGATTGAATTTAGCAAAGAGTACCCGAAGTAATAGTTGATCACATCTCTCGTCATTGCTCTTACCTCTCGCATTGATATACCATTATTACTACTTATGATTCGGGTATTATCAGTTCTTTACAGTTGATTTATAGTCTAGACAATGTTAAGCTGGAGAATTAATCGAACATTATTAAAACCAATCCTTGTGGAGACGATTTAATATTATACTATCTTTGACTAGCGAGCCTACGTATTGTACACCGGTTTTGTGCTCGTCATCATGTCAAAATTCTTTTGAAAGCATCAAAAGATACTTGTTGAATCCACCCGTGTTAGGGGCGCCAATGCTTGGGAAGCCATTGATACTCTACATCACGACACAAGAACGTTCACTAGGAGCACTACTTGTTCAAGAGAATGAGGAAGGAGAGGAACAATCATTGTACTACCTTAGTCGAACTCTGCTATGAACTGGGTTGTGTCACACCTCCTTTTTCCTAATAAAGGGGGATAACATAAGTTTTTCTAATTTAAGTGACATAATCGAATTTGGGATTATTTATTTATTTTAGAGTCCCCATTTGGAATATTTATGGTGTCCCAAGTCACCGATTTATTTTTAAATCCCAAATCGAGGAAAATTTGACTTTGTTTAAAGTCTGCGAAACCAGAAAAACTAGGTAAGGAATTATGTTAACCCGGGAGAAGGTGTTAGGCACTCCCGAGTTCCGTGGTTCTAGCACGGTCTCTTAATGATTCATACTTGGCTTATTTTGTCTAATTACTCATTTTAGGACCTGTGTTTATTTTTTACCTTTTACCGCTAATAATCCCTTGATTTGTCTAAAGAATTATCTTAATGCGGGTTACGCGTACGTATACCCGTTTAGTTTGGTGTGTCAAAAATCATGTCACGTGTACGTATACACAATTTACGACATTTTGTTTATTTAAGAAAATAATCAAAGCCGCGAACGCGTACCTTGGATTTATTTGATATCGGGATCACGTCACGCGAACATGTACGCAATCACGATAGTAGTTTAAAATCTGCGCCTAAAAGCATTTCTACGAGTATTTAATTAAGGTATTTTATTTACTAAGAGTGTTTGACCATGGTCACGCGAACATGTACCTTGGTTTATTTGGTATCACAACTATGTCACGCATGCGTGTACATAATTGTAATCATTAATTTGATTATGAATACCTAAAATCATGCTTACGTCTCTAATCCTATGTCATATGTCTAGGTGTAAAGGTTCAATACTAATGTGACTTTGTTTGTATCTAATAGGGCACCTTATCAACAAACTACCTATGAGGCCCAGATTTTTAGAAGTTTGAACTTGATAAGGACTGAGTCCAAATGGACTCTGGACCAAGATTATGTTGTCCATTGTTTGGACTATATTACTGAATTAATTAGAAAAGAATTTGGGCATGTTTGAGTCCAATTGGACTTTGACCAATTATGCATTTAATAATTCAAACACATTTGATTCAAAGGTTTGGGCCTAGTAATGACTCCAAGTGACTCTGGCCCAGTATCCATTTGTGGACAAATAAATGAATTCAAAAGATAAAATTTGGGACTGATGATAATGAGTCCAAGTGAACTCTAGCCCAATACATGATTTTGAAGTAATTTGAAATGAAAGTTTTTATAATGACATTCATAAATTTTGCCTATATTTTGTTTATGAGAAATAGAAAGAATTTTGAATAAAACAAAATTTTGTTGAATTTTTGACAATCTCCCTACTGATTTGCCTAAGTCTTTATTTTCGGAATGTAGGTTTTTAAACTTATTTGTATTTCGAAATCTTAAAGTGTGAAGGCCATTGATCAACTCATTCTATTTAAATAAAAAAAATCAGAACACAATTCCATAAACCCAATTGGTTTTGGACCTGAAAATGTATTACGATCACCATTTAATTTACTTGGAAAAATCTGGTTTTTCATGACTTTAGGCTAACAATAATCAGCATATTTAATTATTGAAAAATAGTATAGTAAAGTTTCTAATATATTAAGATGATTTAACATACAAGGAAATGTAGTAAAAATTATTACATTATTTTTGCCCACTCACTAATAATAAAACTGCCTATGGATATTTTGACAGAATTTCTAGAAAATGATCTATGAGATACTATTCCATATGAACATACAGATTTTATAAGTGTATGACTCTTTAAGCAGATTCTGTAATTTTTGAAACACTTTCAAACTAATAGGTTTGCCTAAAACAGTGTAGATGAATTTGTAACATAACATTTCAAGCAAACAACTTCAAACTAACATGGTTCATACGATATTCAAACCAGTTGTAGATTTATCAACAAATTCCAGTCATGATTCAGCAAAAGAAAGAAGCTTTACATTTTGTTAAGAAAATAACTTGACAACAGAAAGAACACAAACATACAAAGAAAATAAGTCTCTGAAAAGTTGAGTAAGAACAGCAGCAAGAAAACCAAAGCAGAAAATCAAAACTAGCTTCCAAATAAAAACCCAGAAATCAAGAAGACAATGTGAAAAAGCAGTAGGAGTTCTTTGCTACTTTGTGAAAGAAAGAGACTCCAGTTTTATATTTTCTATTCCGGGTTTATGAAAAATGTCTCTGTTTTCAGGTGTATAAAAAAAGATTTGTAAGAATCTCTGTGAAATCTGAGAATGTGTGAGAATGTCTATCTAGAATGAAAAGAATGAATGTATTTATAGAATGAGGAGGTGAAAATATATAAGAATTAAGGCACATAGAATATGTCAGCCTATAAATTAGGGAAAATGGCATCTTCTGTACTGAAATGGACAGTTGTCCAATTTCTGGTACCTTCCTTATCTCAGAAAATGGACAAGTGTCCTATTTTCAGATCTTATCCTTTTTCCTACTCAGCATTGGGACAGTTTTCCCTATTGTAGAAAGTTCTAGCACTTTCTAAAATGATTTTTAGAATTAGGTTTCCAAAATCGACCCTTAAAGGTCTTGAAATTATCTCAAAACTAGATTGGTTTTCGGCCTAAGTTAAGTGACTCTTAGCCTGAAGAGCTCAGCTCTTAAGCTTTCAAAGCTATGGGCCTATGTATTTATCCAGGACCAATAATAATAAAATAACAAAGTTATGGGCCTGTCTATTTGGCCAGGCCCAATAATAATAAAACAACAAAGCTATGGTCCTGTCTATTTATCCAGGCCCAAACTGAAACGACCCGGTCAGTCGTTTGAGAGTTAGCTCCCCCATTCCCTAATAACTTATTCTCCCATGTCTATTTTATGTTATTGAAACTTGTCGGAGTATTGAGTGGTAAAATTCAGAGTGATTTTGGACACATAGTCCTTAAATGTCGATTTTAGCCTTTGAAATCAGGCTGTAGCTAGAGCTGTGTGAAGACGGATCTGGAATGGAATTATGTTGACTCTATTAGCTCCGTTGGGTGATTCCGGGGTTAGGAGCTCGTTCAGAATGTGTTTTCGAGGTCGGTTGTAGATTTTGGCTTGAATTGGCGGAAGTTAGAATTTCGGCAATTTCGGCCGATAAGTGAAATTTTGATATCGGACTCGGAATGGAATTCCGAAAGTTAAAGAAGGTACGTAATGTCATTTATGACATGTGTGCAAAATTTGAGGTCATTCGTATGAGTTTAGACGTGCTTCGTCATCGAATGTGAATTCTAGAAATTTCATAAGTTCTTAGTCTTGAATCTAAGCATATTTGATGATTTTGATGTTATGAGATGTGTTTTTAAGGCTCGACCAAGTTTGAATGAGGTATTAGGGTTTGTTGGTAATTTTTATTGAGGTCCCAGGGGCCTCGGGTGTGTTTCGGGTGTTCAAACGGGCATTTTTGGCCTAATAGCCTTAGCTGGTTTTCTGGTTTTTCTACAGCAGTATTTTGCTCTGCGATCGCAAGGGTTCACCCGCGATCGCGTAAGGTAAATGTGAGAGGTCCTGCAATTTGTTCTCTGCGATCTCAAGGAGAGGTCCACGATCGTAGTGTGTTGGAATCTTGGTCTTCGCGATCGCATGACATGGACTGCGTTCGCATAGAGTATTCTTGGTCTGGGGAGTTTCAATAATTGTTCTACGTGATCGCGTGGCCCCAACCGCGATCATGATGTAGGTTTTTAGGCGCGTGGCTGAATTCTCTCTACGATCGTGACTCATTGTACGCAATCGCATAGAAGAAATACCTGGGCAGTCTTTTAAAGACCCAAGTCCGAGGGTTTATGTTATTTTCACCATTTTCGAATTTGAGAGCTCGGGAGCGGCGATTTTTGGAGGCTTTTGCACCTGGGTAACTTGGGTATGTGATTTCTACCCAACTTAGATTATTCCATGATTCCTAACTTAAATCTAGTCTTTAAAATTCGAATTTGGGTGGAAAATTTGGGAAAAATTGGATGAACTTCATAGACCGAATTATTGAGTTTTGAGTGGATTTTTGACATCTGATTTGAGAGATTTTTATATGACTAGACTTCTGAGTGAATGGGTGTCCGGAAAACATAATTTTTACCTGATTCCGAGACGTTGGCCCGGGGGACTTTTTGGGCGAATTTCCTAATTTCGCGTATTAGCTTCGAACTTATTAGCTATTTTGTTTCCTTGAAATGATACTTACACTATGCAATCGAATTGACTAGATTTCGGCCACCTGAAGTTGGATACTCGTGGCAACAGCATGGTATTGAGTTGATTAGCGCAGTCAAGGTACGTGGCTTGCCTAACTCTTTGGTGGGGACTTCCCATTAGGCATTTTTATACTGATTTTGTTACGTGGACGCCGTGCACGTGAGGTGACGCTGGCGTACACGGGTCACTGTTGCTAAAATTCCACTTTTCCTTCCATGGCATCACTCATTTTTCATTCCTATATTACTATTTTTTGTTGTTGGTCCCAAACCGCACACGCAAGTATACGTGGTCGTAGCAAGTAATATAATGTTAAATCGAATGTCGAACCCACAAGGACTTGCTTAAACTACTTATTGAATCACTCTAATTGCTATTTAATCGAGCCAAAAGAAAATCCAAGAATATAACTGATTTATACTATGATTATATGAACTAATTATCAAGTAACAAGAATATTGTTGTGTATTCAATGGAGACAAATATTCCAGAGTTGTGATCAGTTCACAATTCATATTGCATTCTAATTAACTCTTCCTTTCATATAATTCACCCATGGTTTCTAATTAATTGATAATTTCTCTCGTAGCCTTCTCCCAAAGTACTACTTGCCTATTCTCAATAGATTAACGCCTATATTCCTGTGAAATTAATCTATTAGAACGCACTAAGATGGCGATGTTTAATTAAGCACGGTCACTAGGTATATTCCTATCTTAACCACAAATCCGCTCCCCTGAAGGGTTAAGATCACGCTCTCTTCAATTCTTCTCTAATCTATATACGGCTTTCCCAAGCATAACATAGATAGTATATAGAACCTAATTGCTGGCCAAACAATTAAGCAATTAAATGCAGAATTGACGAAACAACCATATATTGAGCGAATTAAAATTAAGGTTAAGTTAATATCGAATAACAATATCCATGGCTAAACCACAACCCCAGAACAATGGGTGTTTAGCCACTCATACTAGAATTAAACAATTGCATAAGTATTTGCATTAATGGAAAATACTATATTAAGATGAAGAAAATTGATAATCATTTGCTTCTTCAATGATCTTGTGTGTATATTCTCTCCAAAAATGACATCCCCCCATTCAATGTTATTCGGTCTATTTATACGTTTGGGATAAACCCTAAACGTGTAGGAGACTTCTATTCTAACCAGGAAGCACTTAAAAACCCTTAAAACTCGGAGTTGACTGGACCAGGTACCCAGGCGTTAAGCCCCAAACGTCCCCTTAACGCCAGGGCAGGCCTGGCGTTAGGGGTCTAACGCCTGGCTAACACCAGGGTCACCCTGGCCTTAAGGGCTAAACACCCCCTTAACGCCTGGGCATGTCTGTCTTTAGGGGCCCAACGCCCGGGTATTGCCCGGGTCACTCCTTTTCCACTCTTGAGCATATTTTCGATGTTTATTCACCCATTTAGCTCGGCTTCCATCTCCAATTCACCTACACATGAAATAGACTCCATTATGCACATATAACGTGTATTTTTATCACAAAAGCACATAAAATGTAAGGTATATAATGCTTAAAACTATGAATTTTAGCCACGCATCAATACCCCAAACTTAGGCTCTTGCTCGTCCTCGAGCCATATCCTTCAACACGTACACATTTCATTAACAAGGAGTATTTTACTTTTCAATCACACACATTACCCCTTAACTATGATCGATACCAGCAATCAAGTATGAACATACAAAATTTCACATTCTTTCCCTTCTTTAAACATGCCCAAGTATAACAATTCAATCAATCATACCAACAACCTAATTGCAACCACCCAACCTCAAGAGTCGACTTGACACTACTAAGCCCTCTCAATTCACGCACCTACCTAACAAGAAAATTACAATATTACCAATCGTTCATGAGATCATGTACCCTCACCAACAACAAGAGAATGAATATATCTAGTCCACACGTTCAAATATACTTTTGAACATTATTTAAGGATGTCACACAATTGAACAAATTCACTAACTCTCACAAAGAATTCATATGCATCCCGTGATCGTACCATAAGCTTGCCCGTAGTGTAGATCTCCAATAATTCAAATTAGCTAAATCTAGGATCAATTAGGACTTTTAATATTGTAATGTAGGCTAAGGGATGGGTATATATTTAGGAATAGTGGTTAACCCTCATAAGCACTTTAATACACTACTTTCACAAATCAACACACATTCTTCTTAACCAATTCCCTTGCCACAATTCATATTCAACATAGCCCTTTTTCAATTAAGCACTTCTATATTCTCACTAGCGCAACTAATAAAATTTGGAGGTGTGTATCTTTTTGTACATATCTTTTTTCTTTTTTTTTTCTTCTTTCCTACACACACTCCATACATGAAGATTCAATAGCTAGTGATTCTTGAATAAAATTTTTTTTAGTGCACTAACAAGTCTTTCCATGGCTCCACTCAAAAGTTAATCCACAATACCTCACCTTACTTCTTTTAGCGACTAAATGCCTTAGGAGGAAAAGGTGCAAAAATCTCAAATTAAGAACAAAATAGGGATACAGCTTGTAATGTGGGTACCAAAAGAAAAGGTCAAACAACTCAAAGGGGCTAGCAATGGAAAATGTAATTCTTATGTAACAAGCACATCCATAATCAAGCAAGAAAATGCCTACGTCATCTCCTAGACTAGCGTAACCTACAATTTCGCTTCGATTAACACACGGGGCAAGTTCTAGACTACACAGGATAGCATAGAAAATCACTAAAACTCACTCACACATTGCACATGACTCAATCACAACGGTTTTATTCAACTCTCAAGTCAAGCAATCACACAAAATTGAGAGAATCAAGCAATATTACACTATGTAGCATACAAGTCAAACAACTTAGCTAAGGCGTCACAAGATAGGCTATTTTTTTTTTACTCAGGCATCACATGTCAAACCAAATATAAGGGAAAGCAGAATGTATGTCATAACCTAATATGCCGGTATCAAACATGTCATGGGGTATCTCTAATTTACTCAGTTTCTTCCTAACTTCTCTAAAAACAAAAATAAACTTAATTTAAATTACCCGGTTCAAGTTACACCCTTGGAAAAGAACCTTGATCCAAAGAAAAACCAAGGGGGAATTACTACACTACCTAAAAGAAAAAATCTTTTGGTATTTTCTTTAGACTTACTTCCCTCAAGAGAGTTGTCTAAGAGGTCCATCGTCGGGAAAAGTAAAAAAAAATAATTTTTAAATTTTTTTTTATTTTTTTATATGTATTTAAAACAACTACAAAAAAAAACTTAATAGAAAGAAAATCATTTACTATCATGAATACAAAACTAGAATACAAACCCACATACATTTCACAATCGTAAGTAAAACATAAAATACAACAACATACACACCCCACACTTAATCCATGCACTGTCCCCAGTGCATCATATAGAGACAAAAGCAGTAAAAGAAGCAATGTACAAGAAACTCCCCGGTCATTCAGCGTCGTCATCATCTGACGCTCTCCACTCCTCCTCATGCTCATCTTTATCATCATCTTCCTCATCCGAGCGCATTGGCTCTGCATCAGAGTCGTCAGGAGTGTTGATATCCTCATCATCAGGGAGCCTGTATCCCTCACCCGCTCCAATCATCTACAGCGCATGAGCATTTAGCGGGTACTTGTGATCCAATTCAACTCTCTCATCAACTGGTACTGGCCGACCTCCTATTCGCAACTGCAGATCCATCATCCCATAAAGATGGGCCATGAAGCTGCCATCCCGCACATTGCGCTCTGAATTGGTCAGGGAGGGCTCTTCCTTCAGTCTTAGGCCAGAGATGTCAATCTCTCATTGGAATTGATCAATGGTATGGTCAAAGTTGGGCTCAACAGCCACATTCTCATTTAGCAGGAACTGAGTTATGAAATTTGGGAATGGTATTCGATCAATTCTGTTGCTCGAACGCACCAACCCCATTTGATAGCGCATCAGTTGACCCACATTTACCCTCTGCCCCGTCATGAGGAAGTAGAACACACAAATCCTCTCTCAGCTGATTAAGGTGTCATGGTTGCATGGTAGTATCTGTGCATTAATCACTTTAAGCCACACCTAGGTCTCAGCCTTCATTTTCTTCTTTGGAAATCTTTTATGGCGATTTGTGGCTCTATCTCGAATCCAAGCAGCTGTGGAAGCAACCCCACAAAGTGTGTGTCTCACCTCTCTATAGTTGGGCTGGCGGATGAATTTTTCTAGAGGTTCCACCGGAACATTTAGTGCACCTAGGAAGTCACAAATGGCCTTGGCCGAAAATCTACCAAGTGCCCACGAATTAGCACCAATCCGTTCTTTTCCTTAGGGTCAAACCCTGCATAGAATTCTCGGACTAAGTTGAGGTTGATGTCACCATTGTGTTTGAACACATATCCCAGCCCCAACTCATGGATGCTCCGCCAAATCGCTGAGAATTTTAATCTTAGACTCCCTTCCTTAATGGCCCTTCAGGGTGAACATGTTTGGGTTTGCAGCGTGCATACCATTTCCTGGATTGCACTGGTATGCTGTTGAGGCCATATTCCCTTTCACCAGTGGGTCGCTGTCTCATAGCAGCGACAGCAGCGACTGCTTCCTCACCATTCATACTGGAAGTAGCATCCCCCCCTTTTCTTTTCTTTTGGGGTTGTGGGGGTTTTGCTTTGTTTTTAGCTGGGGCCGACAACGTGACCTTCCCCTTGCCAGTGGATCTTCTGGGTGGCATTATTTTTCCTGGACATATGGTCAGTAGTTAGTGGGTGTCGCAAAGTGTGTACAAAAGCTTTCCAAGGGTTACTCAGACTTCACCTTGGTACGTTAATGAAAAATTGACCCAAAGGATTTCTTGTGAGCCTCTTCACACTTAATATTTCATGGAATTGACAGTGCATGATACTAGTGGGATGTTTCCCGGAGACTCGGGCTCCAAATGGGATATGTATTTTCATTGAGACATTATATCGAGCACTTGGCGTACACAATGCCATGACAGTTCTTATGAAATTGAGGGATTGCCTCATGTACCCATATCTGGGTGGGGTTCCATAATACCACTTAGTTTAACAAATACAGCCCATTCCTAGAGGGTTTTGGGGATTGGGATGCAAAACATCATACCATATGACCATGAAATCCATAAACCCATAAGGAACCACCATGAATCATGGTTACACCATATATAATTGTAACACCCAAGTCGAATTTACAGAGAATAGGGATAAAATCATACCTTCAACGAGTGATGAGTGTTAATTTGATGAGGTGAAGCCCGAAATTGAACCTGTGCAGACTTGTGTGTGTTGTGGGTGTGCAGATGTGTTTATGTGTGTGCTGTGGGTGTAGAGCTGATGTGGGTGTAATCTATGTGTTGTAGTGTGAGTGTGAGAGCAATTCATTGATTGTGTAAGTTGTTTGTGTTCTTGGGAGCAAACTCTTGCTTGAGAGGGAGATGGGAGGTGGGAGATGAAAAAAATTAGAAGAAGATACTTACCTGGCATTAAGCGTGCGTTTTAGTCTTAAATCCCGGACCCTTTGGCGTTAGCCAGGCGTTGGACCAAACACCAAGCCTACCCTGGCGTTAGCCAGGCGTTAGAGCTGAAACGCCAGCCTACCCTGGCATTAGGGCTGAAACGCCCAGCCTACCATGGCATTAGCCAGGCGTTAGGGCTGAAACGCCCAGCCTACCCTAGCGTTAGCCGGGCGTTAGGGCTGAAATGCCCAACCTACCCTGGCGTTAGGGCTGAAACGCCAGGTACCCCCTGGCCTTCGTCTCACCTTCCGTCATGCACGAACACTGCTCCTTTCACTTGAATGCACTCGCAAGCTTATTGGTACCAATAATTATATGAAATTCTTCAAGCTATGTTAAGATTTAACTAAGTATTGGGTTGACTCCCAATAAGCGCATTTGTTAACGTCATGGAACGACGATTACAATAAGTCAATAGGTTGCCTCCTATGAAGCGCCTGATTTAACGTCGCGGCACGACACAGAACCTCGCCTCAGTCATCAGCGAGCACGACTTTGGTCTTCTCATGATTTATGGTACCACCCCAATAATGTTTGACTCTATGCCCATTCACTAAAAATGTTCTTTCACCATGTATAGCTCGCAATTCAAGTGCACCATATGGAGTGACTCTCACTATTTCAAACGGACCTGACCATCTCGATTTCAGCTTTCCAAGATAAAGTCTAAGCCTAGAAGTTAATAATAGTACCTGCTGGCCCGGCTCAAAATGACATAGATGTATATGTTTGTCATGCCATCTCTTGGTCTTTTCTTTGTAATGTTTGGCATTTTTGTATGAGTGAAATCTGAACTCATCAAATTCATCCAACTGCAACCTTCTTTTCTCACCCGCGGCTTCAAGTTTCATGTTTAACTTCTTGATGGCCCAATACACCTTGTGTTCAAGCTCTACGGGCAGGTGACATGCCTTCCCATAGACCAGCTTGTACGGTGATGCCCCAATTGGTGTTTTGTATGCTGTTCTGTATGCCCATAAAGCGTCATCTAACTTAGCATCCCAATCTTTCCTGTTCACACTCACCGTTTTCTCCATTATTTGCTTAATTTCTCTATTGGATACCTCTGTTTGTCCACTTGTTTAAGGATGATATGCTGCTGCAACTCGATGACGGACCCCATATTTAGCTAAAAGGTTATTCAACAACCGATTGCAAAAATGGGTTCCTTCATCACTAATCAAGGCTCGTGGAGTACCAAATCTGGAGAATATATTCTTCTTCACAAACGCAGCGACAACCATGGCATCATTCATCGGCAATGCAATTGCCTCCACCCATTTTGACACGTAGTCAACTGCTAGCGAAATGTATTTATATCCCCTGGATGATGAGAATGGACCCATAAAATCTATCCCCCATACATCAAAAATCTATACCTCCAAAATATTATTCAAAGGCATCTCATGTTTCCTTGTTATCGTTCCTGTTCTCTAGCATTGGTCACTCATTTTAACAAATGCGTGGGCATCTTTGAATAGTGTTGGCCAAGAGAACCCAAATTGTAGCACTTTTGCTTCCGTTCGATCACCACCATGATGACCTCCATAAGGTGATGCATGACAATCGTACAACACCCGTTCCATTTCTACATCAGGAATTCATTTCCTCATTAACTGATCACCACATTCTTTGTACAGGTAGGGCTCATCCCAGTAGTAAAATTTCACATTGCGTTAGAACCTTTTCCTTGCTTCAGATTTTATTTCCGGTGGAAGTACCCCACTCACCAAATAATTCAGATAATCGGCATACCACGGAGAAAGGTCTTGGGTTATCGCAAAAAGTTGCTCATTAGGAAAGACTTCTTTAATATCTCCACCCTCCTCAACATGATCATGATTTTCCAGCCTTGACAGGTGGTCACCTACTTGATTATCAGTGCCCTTTCGGTCTCTTATTTTCACGTCAAATTCCTGCAATAATAAAACCCAGCGCATCAATCTAGCTTTAGACTCCTTCTTTGTAAATAAATACCTGATTGCCGCGTGATCTGTGTGGACAATAACTTTTGTGCCCACCAAGTATGCCCGAAATTTTTGAAAGGCCCACACCATAGCTAACAACTCCTTTTCAGTGGTGGTGTAATTCTGTTGTGCATCATCGAGGGTCTTACTCGCATAGTAGATGGAATAAAACACCTTGTCTTTCCTTTGGCCTAGCACTGCCCCAATTGCACGGTCACTTGCATCACACATAAGTTCAAATGGTAGTGACTAATCAGGTGCAACAAATATGGGGGCAGTTACCAATTTCTTCTTGAGCTCCTCGAATGCCTTCAGGCAGGGTGCATCAAAATTAAACTTGATATCTTTTTCCAGCAACTTGCACAATGGGGTAGCAATTTTAGAGAAATCTTTAATAAAGCTCCTATAAAATCCTGCGTGTCTCTAGAAACTCCGGACACTCTTCACTGAAATTGGTGGAGGTAGTTTCTCAACTGCCTCTACCTTTGCCTTATCAACTTCGATGCCACTTTTAGATATTCTATGACCCAAGACAATGCCTTCCTGCACCATGAAGTGACACTTCTCCCAATTTAACACCAGATTCGTTTCTTCACAACGGGCCAACACCATGCTCAGGTTTTTCAAACAGTCATCATAAGATGCCCCAAAGACTGAGAAGTCATCCATAAACATTTCTACGAATTTTTCCACCATGTCGGTGAAAATCGCCATCATACATCTTTGGAAGGTGGCTGGTGCATTGCAAAGACCAAATGGCATTCGCTTGAAGGCGAAGGTGCCATAAGGGCAAGTAAAGGTGGACTTCTCCTGATCCTCCGGGCATATGACAATTTGATTGTAACCTGAATACCCATCCAGAAAGTAATAATATTCATGCCCTGCGAACTTGTCCAGCATTTGATCAATGAATGGGAGTGGAAAACTATCCTTGCGGGTTGCTTTGTTGAGCCTTCGATAATCTATGCAAACTCTCCAACCCGTGATAGTGCGGATAGGAATTAGCTCATTTTTATCATTCTCAATCACGTTCATTCCTCCCTTTTTGGGTACACATTGAACTGGGCTCACCCAGTTGCTGTCAGAAATAGGAAAGATGATGCCTGCATCCATCAATTTTATGACTTCTTTCTTCACTACTTCTTTCATAATGGGATTCAGCATCCTTTTGCTGCTCAACACTCGGGCAAATTTCTTCTTCCAAAAATATTTTGTGCATGCAAAACGATGGACTAATACCTTTAATATCTGCGATGGTCCACCCAATCGCCTTTTTGTGCTCACGAAGTACCCTAAGCAATTTTTGTTCTTGTGTATTGGTCAGGCTGGATGAGATGATCACGGGCAATGTTTCAGAGTTCCCCAAATAGGCATAGCGTAAATGTGCTGGAAGAGGTTTGAGTTCCAGCTTTGGAGCCTCTTCAATAGATGGTCTAGGAAAGGTTAGAGTAACAGGATTATTCAACTCTTCAAATTTTCCTAGCATGTGGAGGTAACTGCAGGACACCTCAAGAATTTTCTCAATATCTTCCCTTAGTTCATCCTCACAGTCTTCTGCATTCCCAACCAGCACCCGCTCAAGAGGGTCCATAGGATTCATGTAGGGAACCATGGACTCCGATTTGCTTTCCACTACAGAAATCATGGATAGTTTTTCATAGTGGACAGGTGACTTGAGTGCCTTATAAACATTAAACACCTCCACTCGATCACAACCACGCATTGTCATCTTCCCTTCACACATATCGATAATAGCTCGGCTTGAAGCTAGGAATGGACGCCCCAAAATAAATGGGACTTCCAAATCAGGCTCATAGTCCAAGATAATGAAATCAACTGGGAATATGAATGATCCCACCTGAACCAGCACATCTTCAATTACTCCCTCAAGATGGGCTAGGGAGTAGTCAGCCAATTGTAAAATCACAGTTGTTGGGCGTGGTTCACCCAATCCCAACTTCTTGAACACAGATAGTGGAATCAAATTAATACTTGCCCCAAGATCGCATAGAGCTCGCCCGACTGCATGCTTACCAATTGAGATTTGGATAGTAAATCTACCCGGATCTTTTAATTTCTAAGGTAGCTTGCTTTGAATTCTTGAGCTAACTTCCTCAGTGAGTTCCACTGTTTCAAACTTAGTCAGCCTTCGTTTATTTGCCACAATGTCCTTGATATACTTAGCATATTTTGGTACCTGCTGCAGAATGTCTACCAATGGAATATTGATTTGTACCTGCTTCAAGAAATCAAGGAACTTTTTGTATGTTGCGTTATCTTTCACCTTCTGCAACCTTTGAGGGAATGGAGGGGGTGGCCTTGCAACAAATGGTGGAGGTTGCTCAACACTCGCCTCCTTTGCTGGATTATCTGATTCTTTCGGGTTGTCTGAAGTTGGTTCAATAGTGGTTAGTGTCTCATCAAAATTTACCTGTTTTCTCTTACTGGGCTGGACTGTCTCCAATTGTTTCCCATTTCTCAATGATATAGCATTAACATGTGCTTTAGGATTAGATTCAGTGTCACATTGTAANAATTTACCTACTTTCTCTGACTGTATCCAATTTTTTCCCATTTCTCAATGATATAGAATTAAGAGGTTCTTTAGGATTAGCTTTAGTGTCACTTGGTAGAGCCCCCGTTGGTCGGGTATTTTGAGAACTGGCGAGTTGCCCCACTTGACGTTCTATGTTTCTCATGGCTACAGTCTGGGCTTGGTGATCAGCCATTATTTTCTGATTGAAAGCAAGTTTTTCATTCATCATTCTCTTCATAATATCCTTAAGGCTTGCTGATGGTTCAGCCTGAGGTGGTTTGTACTGCTGTTGAGGTGCTGGATGCCTGTAATTATGCTGATTGCTCTGATTTCCACCCCAAGAGAAGTTTGGGTTGTTTCTCCAGTTGGGGTTATAGGTGTTTCCATATTGAACTGCTTGTCCCCTATTAGCGTTACCCACAAAGCAGACAGACTCTGGATTAACTGGGCATAACTCACTTGAATGACCCTCTCCACAGACTTCACAAAATACCTGAATCTGTTGCACTGGTTGGG
>ML432010.1:0-46467 GCA_005239525.1 Nicotiana knightiana | reverse complement strand
AATTGAAGAAACAACCATATATTGAGCGAATTAAAATTAAGGTTAAGTTAATATCGAATAACAATATTCATGGCTAAACCACAACCCCAGAACCATGGGTGTTTAGCCACTCATACTAGAATTAGACAATTGCATAAGTCTTTGCATCAATGGAAAATACTAGATTAAGATGAATAAAACTGATAATCCTTTGCTTCTTCAATGATCTTGTGTGTATATTCTCTCCAAAAATGGCATCCCCCCATTCAAAGTTGTGTTATTCGATCTATTTATACGTTTGGGATAAACCCTAAACGTATAGGAGACTTTTATTCTAACCGGGAAACACTTAAAAACCTTTATAACTCGGAGTTGACTGGACCAGGTACCCAGACGTTAAGCCCCAAACGCCCCTTTAACGCCAGGGCAAGCCTGGCGTTAGGGGTCTAACGCCTGGCTAATGCCATGGTCACCCTGGCCTTAAGGGCCAAACGCCCCGTTAACGCCTGGGCATATCTAGCTTTAGGGGCCAAACGCCCGGGTATTGCCCGGGTCACTCCTTTCCGACTCTTGAGCGTATTTTCGATGTTTATGCACCCATTTAGCTCGGCTTCCATCTCCAATGCACCTACACATGAAATAGACTCCATTATGCACATATAACGTGTATTTTTATCACAAAAGCACATAAAATGTAAGGTATATAATGCTTAAAACTATGAATTCTAGCCACGCATCACCTGTCTTAACTGAGTTGTTAGCTTAAGAATAAGCATGCCTACCTGTCCTTACTTGATTTCCTCTTATTTGCTACTAGTTGCACCATGCTTAGGTAGTTTTACTTTATTCTTGCCTGTTGTTTTTCTTGAACTGTTTAATTAAGCCGTATCCGACATACTTCTGCATTGCATATTTAAATTGGGACTACGGACCGAGATCCGAGAGCTTTCCCCCTGTACTTCATTGCATATTTAAATTGGGACTACAGACCGAGATCCGGAGCTTTCCCCTGTACTGCATTGCATATTTAAAGTGGGACTACGGACGGAGATCCGGGAGCTTTCCCGCTATACTGCATAGCATATTTAAATTGGGACAACGGACTGAGATCCGAGAGCTTTCCCCTTGTACTGCATTGCATATTTACTGTTGAGATATATGATGTGCTGAGCCGAGGGCTCTCTTTCTGTTATTAATTCTTCCAGTTTTCCATTAATCCTGTTTATCATTGCTTATCTATATTTCACTGTTTAAGTTTATAATTGACTTGTTTTAAAACTCAGTAGAGCCTCAACCTGACCTCGTCACTACTTGACTGGGGTTAGGCTTGGCACTTACTGAGTACCGAATGTGGAGTGAAGTACTCACGCCCTTTCCTGCACATGTTTTCCTCATGTGCAGATCCAAGTACCATTGCATCGTACAGTGGCTAGGCGTATCTTAGCAGCCGCTTAGGAGACCGTGAGGTAATTATGTCGCGTCCGTAGGATCTCACGAGTCCCCTTCCTACTCTAGTATAGATATAGGAGATATATAGATACATTTTCCTTATTCCTTTGTATAGAGGTACAGTAGTTTAGAGTTCGTGACTTTGTGATGTTCCGGTTTTTGGGAAAGTAAAAGCTGTAAATGTCGAGCGGCTAAATTTTATACTATTGCTTCTTCTTTACTGTTTCTATTATTGTTTTGTCTTATTTTCCACAAAATTTGTGGCTTACCTAGTCGTAGAGACTAGGTTCTTTCACGAGACCGTTCGGAGGGTAATTCGTGTTGTGACAAGTTGGTATCAAATCGTCTAGGTTCTTAGGAGTCACAAGTCACAAGCCGGTATATTAGAGTCTCGCAGATTGGTGCGGAGAAGTCCGTACCTATCTTCGAGAGGTTATGTAACTTTTAAGAACAATCATATTCTTTGGAATTCCTTATCGTGCTAGTTACTGTCATCAAATTGTTAAACAATATTCTATTCTTGCTTACAAATGGTTCGTACCCATACCGGACGTACTGATGATCAGGCACCCGAGACCCCAGTCACAGTCATTAGAGGCAGGGGCCTGGGCAGAGGACGAGCACGCGGTGCAGCCCGAGCATCGGTGAGAGCAGAGGCAGAGGATTCCCCAGCAGCCACAGTTTGAGGGGCATTGTCCCTACTATTAATCATGCCCTCCAGGAGACATTGGCTCACTTTTTGAGTGCCTTCAGTATTCTGTCTCAGGCGGGACTACTCCCGATAACTCCAGCTACATCCCAAGCCGGGGGAGGGACACAGACTCCCGCAACCCGTATCCCTGAGCAGAGGGTTCATATTGGGCAGGTTCCAGAGTATATTCTTATGCCCCCAGCAACTCCAGCTCACCATGAGATTATGATAGTTGTTCTTGAGGCAGAGCAACTCCGACTTGGGAGGTACAAGAAGTACCACCCACATGAGTTCATCGGTCTAGCTTCGGATAACGCCCTTTTTTTCCTTGAGGGGTGTCATCGCATTCTCTGCACTATGGGTATTGTGGAGACGAGTAGGGTTTCTTTCACTGCTTTCTATTTGAGCGGAGCAGCTTATCAGTGGTGGCGTGCTTTTGATCTTAGTAGTCCGGACGAGGCAGCTTCACTTACTTGGGCTCAGTTCTCCAAGATATTTTTACTTGAGTTTGTCCCTCAGAGCCTTAAGGAAGATTGGAGTGCAAAGTTTTAGCAGCTATGCCAGGGTACCATGACTGTTTCAGAGTATGCAGTCTGTTACAACGATTTGGCTCGCCATGCACCAGCTTTGGTTATCATTGTCAGGGAGAGGGTTCGACGCTTTATTGAGGGACTCCATCCAGTATTCGAAGCAGCATGGCCAGAGAGTCGGAGACCGATATTACTTACCAGCAGGTCATGAGTATTGCCCGGAGGATTGAGACTATGTTAGCCCGGGACAGGGAGGAGAGAGAGGCCAATAGGTCTCGAGAGACTGGTCAATTTTCAGGGGCCCGTGCACCAGCAACACGCTATGGTAGGGGTTTTGTAAGTCGCCCCGTTCATTTAGCTCTTCCAGCAGCTAGTGGTATTCTAGCTCCTCCTAGACCTCAGGAGCCTTATTATGCACCACTAGTATCTCAGGTGCCTCCTGCTCGAGCTGATATCACTGGCCAGTCCAGCAGGCCAGTTCAGAGTCAGCAGCACCCGCCACGTCTTCGGAGGGGTTATTTTTTATGTGGTGACCCTCGTCATGTGATCAGAGATTTCCCTAGAGCTAGGAGGGGTGCACCACCTCAGACTTATCAAGTTCCTCGTCTTCCACCGGGTCCTCCAGCTATTCTTCCAACCCCAGCTGCTACCCCATCTTCTCAGACAGCTCGAGGTGGGGATCGGGGAGGTCGAGGTCGCCCTAGAGGGGGAGGCCAGGCCAAATATTATGCTCTTCCAGCCCGCTCAGAGGCCGTTACTTCAGATTCGGTCATCACAGGTATTGTCCCTATTTGTCATAGGGATGCATCCGTGTTATTTGATCCAGGTTCTACGTACTCATATGTTTATTCTTACTTTGCTTTACATTTGGGGATATCTCGGGATTCTTTGAGTTCCACGTATATGTTTCTACTCCTGTGGGAGATTCTCTTGTTGTGGACCGCGTATATCGGTCGTGCTTGATTGTTATTAGTGGTTTTGAGACCAGAGTTGACTTACTATTACTCAGCATGGTAGATTTCAATGTTATTTTGGGTATGTACTGGTTGTCTCCCTACTATGCTATTCTTGATTGTCACGCCAAGACCGTGACGATGGCTATGCCAGGATTACCGAGGTTAGAGTGGAGAGGTTCCTTAGAGTATACTCCCCGCAGAGTCATTTCTTTCCTTAAGGCTCAACGGATGGTCGAGAAGGGGTGTGATGCGTATTTGGCTTATGTGAGAGTTGTTAGTGCGGAGACCCCTACGGTTGAGTCAGTCCCCGTTGTTATTGATTTCGGCATTGACTTGTTGCCGGGCACTCAGCCTATTTCCATTCCTCCTTATCACATGGCTCCTCCTGAGTTGAAGGAGTTGAAAGAGCAGTTGCAGGAGTTGCTTGACAAAGGTTTCATCAGGCCTAGTGTATCACCTTAGGGTGCACCGATGTTATTTGTGAAGAAAAATGATGGCTCGATGTGTATGTGTATTGACTACCAGCAGCTGAATAAGGTGACCGTGAAGAACAAGTACCCATTGCCTCGCACTGATGATCTGTTTGACCAGTTACAGGGTGCTAGGGTGTTCTCCAAGATTGATCAGCTTTCGGGTTATCATCAGTTGAAGATTCAGGATCCGAATATCCCGAAGACTGCCTTCAGGACTAGATATGGCCACTATGAGTTCCTTGTTATGTCATTTGGGCTGACCAATGCCCCAACAGCCTTCATGCACCTGATGCACAGCGTATTTTGGCCTTAGCTTGATACTTTCGTGATCATGTTCATTGATGACATTCTGGTATATTCTCAGTCCCAGGAGGATCATGAGCAGCACTTGAGGACCGTGCTTCAGACTTTGAGAGAGAAGAAGTTGTATGGAAAATTTTCTAAGTGTGAATTTTGGCTTGATTCTGTGGCATTCCTAGGCCATGTGGTATCTTCGGATAAGATCAAGGTAGACCCGAAGAAGGTAGAGGCGGTTCAGAGTTGGCCTAGACCGACTTCAGCTACTGAGATCCGCAGTTTCCTCAGTTTGGCTGGGTATTATCGCTGTTTTGTGGAGGGATTTTCATCCATTTCAGTGCCCATGACTAGACTGACCCAGAAGGGTGCACCTTTTATATGGACTGAGGAGTGCGAGGAGAGCTTTCAGAAGCTCAAGACAGCCCTGACTACAGCTCCAATGTTAGTATTACCCACAGGTTCAGGGTCCTATACAGTCTATTGTGGTGCTTCGAGGATTGGCCTGGGAGCGGTGTTGATGCAGGACGGTAGGGTGATTGCCTATGCATCCAAGCAGTTGAAGGTGCATGAGAAAAACTACCATGTTCATGATCTCGAGTTGGCAGCAATTGTTCACGCCCTGAAGATATGGCGTCATTATTTATATGGTGTTTCCTCTGCGATAATCACGGAACATCGGAGTTTGCAACACATATTCAGGCAGAAGGATCTAAATTTGCGCCAGCGTAGGTGGTTGGAGTTGCTAAAGGACTATGACATCACTATTCTATACCACCCGGGGAAGTCTAATGTGGTGGCCGACACCTTGAGTCGTCGGGCGGAGACTTTTGCATATCTTCCGGCAGTTGAGAGGCCCTTAGCCTTAGATATTGAGCCTTAGCCAGTCAGTTCATGAGGTTGAACCTTTTGGAGCCTTGCCGGGTTTTAGCTTTTTTGGTGGCTCGGTCTTCTCTTTATGACCGCATTCGAGAGCGCCAGTATGATGATCCCCACCTTCTAGTCCTTCAGGATAGTGTTTGTTGGGGTGATGCCAGGGATGTGACATAGACGATGATGGTGTGATAAGGATGTAAGGCCGTATTTGTGTGCCCAATGTAGATGGGCTTCGGGAGTTGATTCTTGAGGAGGCCCTTAGTTCGCGGTATTCCATCCATCCGGGTACCGCGAAGGATATAGTGGAGTTTTTAGCCAAATGTCTCAACTGTCAGCAAGTCAAATGTGAGCATCAGAGACCAGAGGGTTACTTCAGCAGATTGAGCTTCCAGAGTGGAAGTGGGAGCGGATCACCATGGACTTTGTGGTTGGACTTCCTCGAACTTTGAGGAAGCATGATGCTATTTGGGTGATTGTGGATCGGCTGACCAAATCAGTCCATTTCATTCAAGTGCTGACTACATATTCATTTGAGAGGTTGGCTGAGATATATATCAGAGAGATTGTTTGCATTGACGGTATCCCAGTATCTATCATTTCAGACAGAGGTACACAGTTCACTTCACGGTTCTGGAGAGTCGTCAGCAAGAGATAGGCACCAAGGTAGAGTTGAGTATAGCTTTTCACCCTCAGACGGACAGGCAGTCCAAGCGCACGATTCAGATTCTCGAGGATAAGCTCCGTGCATGTGTGATAGATTTTGGAGGGTCATAGGATCGATACTTTCCTCTTGCAGAGTTTGCTTATAATAACAACTACCAGTCCAACATTCAGATGGAGTCGTATGAGGCTTTGTATGGTAGGCGGTGCAGGTCTTCAGTGGGATCGTTTGAGCCGGGCGAGGCCTGATTGTTGGGTACAGACTTGGTTCAGGATGCCCAGGACAAGGTGAAGGTGATTTAGGAGAGACTTTGCACAGTTCAGTCCAGGCATAAGAGTTATGCGGACCAGAAGGTTCGTGACTTGGCATTTATGGCTGGTGATCAGGTTTTGCTTCGGGTATCGCCTATGAAGGGCGTCATGAGATTTGGGAAGAAGGGTAAGCTGAGTCCAAGGTTCATTGGCCCTTTTGAGGTGGTACAGAGGGTTGGGGAGGTTGCTTATGAGTTGGCTTGGCCTCCCAAACTAAGCAGGAGTTCATCCGGTATTCCACGTTTCCATGCTCTGGAAGTATCACGGTGATCTGACTCATGTTTTGGATTTCAGCTCAGTCCAGTTTGTTAAGGATCTATAATATGTTGAGGAGCCTGTAGCTATATTGGACAGACAAGTCAGAAATCTCAGGTCGAAGAATATTGCCTCAGTCAAGGCTCAGTGGAAGGGTCATCCGGTCGAGGAGGTGACTTGGGAGACCGAGCAGGACATGCAGAGTCAGTACCCTCATCCTTTCACAACTTCAGGTATGTTTCTATACTCGTTCGAGGACGAACGATTTTCTTAAGAGGGGGAGAATGTAACAACATGGTTGGTCGTTTTGAGAGTTAGCGCCCCGATCCTCTAATAACTGCTTCTCCCATGTCTATTTATGTTATTTAAACTTTTCGGAGTATTGAGTGGTAAAATTCGGAGTGATTTTTGACACATAGTCCTTAAATGTGGATTTTAGCTTTTGAAATTAGGTCGTAGCTAGAGTTGTGTGAAGACAGATCCAGAATGGAATTTCGTCAACTCTGTTAGCTCCATTGGGTGATTCCGGGGTTAGGAGCGTGTTCGGAATGTGTTTTCGAGGTTGGTTGTAGATTTAGGGTTGAATTGACGGAAGTTAGATTTTTGGTGATTTCGGCTGATAGGTGAAATTTTGATATCAGACTCGAAATGGAATTCTGAAAGGGACAGCAGGTCCGTAATGTCATTTATGACCTGTGTGCAAAATTTGAGGTCATTCGGATGAGTTTAGACATGATGCGGCATCGAATGTGAATTCTAGAAATTTCATAATTTCTTAGGCTTGAATCTATGAACATTTAATGATTTTGATGTTATGAGATGTGTTTTTAAGGCTCGACCAAGTTTGAATGAGGTATTAGGGTTGGTTGGTAATTTTGGCTGAGGTCCCGGGGGCCTCGGGTGTGTTTCGGGTGTTCAAACGGGCATTTTTGGCCTAATAGCCTTAGCTGGTATTTTGGTTTTTCTACAGTAGTATTTTGCTCTCTGCGATCGCAAGGGTTGGCCCGCGATCGCATAAGGTAAATGTGAGAGGTCCTGCGATTTTTTCTCTACGATCACAAGAAGAGGTCCGTGATCACAGTGTGTTAGAATCTTGGTCTTCGCGATCGCATGATCTGGACCACGTTCGCATAGAGTATTCTTGGTCTGGGGGAGTTTCAATATTTGTTCTACGCGGTCGCGTGGCCCCAACCGCGATCCCATAGCTCTGGGTCGTGAAGGTATGCGATCGCAGTCACGCAATCACGATCGCGATCACGATGTAGGTTTTTAGGCGCATGGCTGAATGCTCTCCGCGATCGCGACTCATTGTACGCGACCGCATAGAAGAAATACCTGGGCAGTCTTTTAAAGACCCAAGTCCGATGATTTATGTTATTTTCGCCATTTTCGAATTCGAGAGCTCGGGAGAGGCGATTTTTGGAGGCTTTCGCACCTAGGTAACTTGGGTAAGTGATTTCTACCCAACTTAGATTAATTTCCATGATTCCTAACTTAAATATAGTCTTTAAAATTCAAATTTGGGTGGAAAATTTGGGGAAAATTGGATGAACTTCATAGACCGAATTATTGAGTTTTGAGTGGGTTTATGACATCTGATTTGAGAGATTTTTATATGATTAGACTTGTTAGTGAAGGGGTGTCCGGAAACTATAATTTTTACCTGATTCCGAGACTTGGACCCGGGGGACTTTTTGGGCGAATTTCTTAATTTCGCGTATTAGCTTCAAACTTATTAGCTATTTTGTTTCCTTGAAATTATATTTATACTATGCAATCGAAATGACTAGATTTGGGCCACCCGGAGTTGGATACTCGTGGCAAGAGCGTGGTATTGAGTTGATTAGCGCAGTCAAGGTAAGTGGCTTGCCTAACTCTTTGTTGGGGACTTCCCCTTAGGCATTTTAATACTGATTTTGTTATGTGGACGCCGTGTACGTGAGGTGACGAGGGCGTACACGGGTCACTGTTGCTAAAATTCCACTTTTCCTTCCATGGCATCACTCATTTTTCGTTCCTATATTATTGTTTCCTGTCTTAACTGAGTAGTTAGCTTAAGAATAAGCATGCCTACCTATCCTTACTTGATTTCCTCTTATTTGCTACTAGTTGCACCATGCTTAGGTAGTTTTACTTTATTCTTGCCTGTTGTTTTTCTTGAACTGTTTAATTAAGTCGTGTCTGACATACATCTACATTGCATCATTAAATTGGGACTATAGACCGAGATCCGGGAGCTTTTCCCCTATACTGCACTACATATTTAAATTGGGACTAGGGACCGAGATCCGGGAGCTTTCCCCTTGTACTGCATTGCATATTTAAATTGGGAATACGGACGGAGATCTGAGAGCTTTCCCCCTATACTGCATAGCATATTTAAATTGGGACTACAGACTGAGATCCGGGAGCTTTCCCCTTGTACTGCATTGCATATTTACTATTGAGACATATGTTGTGCTGAGCCGAGGGCTCTCTTTTTGTTATTAATTCTTCTAGTTTTCGATTAACTTGTTTATCATTGCTTATCTATATTTCACTGTTTAAATTTATAAGTGACTTGTTTTAAAACTCGGTAGAGCCTCAACCTGACCTCGTCACTACTTGACTGGGGTTAGGCTTGACACTTACTGAGTACCGAATGTGGAGTACTCACGCCCTTTCCTGCGCATGTTTTCCCCATGTGCAGATCCAGGTACCATTGCACCGTACAGTGGCTAGGCGTATCTTAGCAGCTACTTAGGAGACCGCGAGGTAATTCTGCTACGTCCGTAGGATCTCACGAGTCCCCTTCCTACTCTAGTATAGATATAGAAGATATATAGATACATTTTCCTTTTTCCTTTGTATAGAGATACAGTAGTTCAGAGTTCGTGACTTTGTGATGTTCCGGGTTTTGGGAAAGTAAAATCTGTAAATGTCGAGCGGATAAATTTTATACAATTGCTTCTTCTTTACTGTTTCTATTATTGTTTTGTCTTATTTTATGCAAATTTTTGGCTTACCTAGTCATAGAGACTAGGTGCCGTCACGAGACCATTCGGAGGGTAATTCGTGTCGTGACAAGTTGGTATCAGAGCGTCTAGGTTCATAAGAGTCACAAGTCACAAGCCGATTTATTAGAGTCTCGCGGATTGGTGCGGAGACGTCCGTACCTATCTTCGAGAGGTTATGTAACTATTAAGAACAATCATATTCTTTGGAATTCCTTATCGTGCTAGTTACTGTCATCAAATTGTTAAACTCTATTATATTTCTTGCTTACAGATGGTTCGTACCCATACCGGACGTACTGATGATCAGGCACCCGAGCCCCCAGTCAGAGCCGTCAGAGGCAGGGGTCGGGGCAGAGGACGAGCATGAAGTGCAACCCGAGCACCAGCGAGAGGAGAGGCATAGGATCCCCCAGCAACCACAGTTGGAGGGGCACAGGAGGTCCCTACTATTACTCCATGCCTCTAGGAGACATTGGCTCAGTTTTTGAGTGCCTTCAGTACTCTGTCTCAGGCGGGATTACTACCAATAACTCCAGCTACATCCCAGGCCGGGGGAGGGACACAGAATCCCGCATCCCATACCCTTGAGCAGAGGGTTCATATTGGGCAGGTTCCAATGTATATTCCTATGCCTCCAGCAGCTCCAGCTCAGCATGAGACTAGGATAGTTGTTCTTGAGGCATAGCTACTCCGACTTGAGAGGTACAAGAAGTACCACCAACCTGAGTTCAGCGGTCTAGCTTCGGATGATGCCCTTGGTTTTCTTGAGGGGTGTCATCGCATTCTCTGCACTATAATTATTGTGGAGACGAGAAGGAT
This sequence comes from Nicotiana knightiana, assembly GCA_005239525.1. Classification (NCBI taxonomy): domain Eukaryota; kingdom Viridiplantae; phylum Streptophyta; class Magnoliopsida; order Solanales; family Solanaceae; genus Nicotiana; species Nicotiana knightiana. Next base: position 36,177 of record ML432010.1, on the reverse strand, counting down.
TTCTTTCACTTCTTTCCAGCTGAGGGGAGCAACTTATCAGTGGTGGCGTGCTTTTGAGCTTAGTAGTCCGGACAAGGCAGCTTCACTTACTTGGGCTCAGTTCTCCGAGATGTTTTTACTTGAGTTTGTCCCTCTGAGCCTTAAGGAAGCTTGGCGTGCGGATTTTGAGCAGCTACGCCAGGGTACCATGACTGTGTCAGAGTATGCAGTCCGTTAGAGTGATTTGGCTCCCCACGCACCAGATTTGGTTGTCATTGTCAGGGAGAGGGTTCGACGCTTTATTAAGGGACTACACCCCAGTATTCGGAGCAGCAAGGCTAGAGAGCTGGAGACCGATATTACTTACCCCCTATAGTGCATAGCATATTTAAATTCGGACTATGGACTGAGATCCGGGAGCTTTCCCCTTGTACTGCATTGCATATTTACTGTTTAGATATATGCTGTGCTGAGCCAAGGGCTCCCTTTCTGTTATTAATTCTTCCAGTTTTCAATTAATATTGTTTATCATTGCTTATCTATATTTCACTGTTTAAATTTATAACTGACTTGTTGTAAAACTCAGTAGAGCCTCAACCTGACCTCGTCACTACTTGAGCAGGGTTAGGCTTGGCACTTACTGAGTACCGAATGTGGAGTACTCACGCTCTTTCCTACGCATGTTTTCCCCATGTGCATATCCAGGTACCAGTGCACCGTACAGTGGCTAGGCGTATCTTAGCAGCTGCTTAGGAGACAGCGAGGTAATTCTGCTGCGTTCGCAGGATCTCACGAGTCCCCTTCCTACTCTAGTATAGATATAGGAGATATATAGATAAATTTTCATTATTCCTTTGTATAGAGCTACAGTAGTTCAGAGTTTGTGACTTTGTGATATTCCGGGTTTTGGGAAAGTAAAAGTTGTAAATGTCGAGTGGCTAAATTTTATAGTATTGCTTCTTCTTTGTTGTTTTATTATTGTTTTGTCTTATTTTCCGCAAACTTTTCGCTTACCTAGTCATAGAGACTAGGTGCCATCACGAGACCGCTCGGAGGGTAATTCGGGTCGTGACACAAACCATTAACAACAATAAACAAAGAAACAAAAAATGAGACAGAAAGAAAGAAATGAAACAATGTTTATATATATATATATATATATATATATATATATATATATATATATATATATATATATATATATATATATATATATATATATATATATATATATATATATATATATATATATATTCATTAATCTGTTTAATTAATTGATTAGCAAACGAAATAACAAATACATAATAATATAAGCCTAACTGAATATAATTATCCTAACTTTATATACATTTTTTTAATTAAGTCTGATATTAATTAGTTAAGTCTGATTTTAACTAAATACGAAATAAATAAAAAAATTGCATAATCAGAATACTAATTAAAAAAATAAATGCAGACAGAATAATAAAATAATGAGTAGTAACAGAATAAATAGAATAGGGACAGAAATAACGAAAAAAATAAAAAATGCGGAAATAAAAATGCGGGAAATAATAACGGAAATGAAATAAATGCGGAAATAACATAAATAATAATAAAACTGTGTAAAAATAAAGAAATTAAATGGATTTAACCGTGAAAAATCCCTCATGCCAAAACTCCCGTCTAGGACCTAAGATCCTTGATGGGAGGTTTTGGCGCAAGGATTTTTTAGCGGCTAGGAAGATGGAAAGGGGGTAGATCTAGAGTTTTGGCCTTTTTAGATCTAAGATCTATGGATTTTGGTGGGGTTTTCGGGGATTTGGTTGGTAGGATGAGGTTTAGGAAGATGAGAGGAGTGTATGTTATGAGTTTGAAGGGTTTTGGAGCTCCACCGCCGCCTTGGACGATTTCTGGCGGTGGGGTTAGGGCGGCTTAAAGATTTTCGGCCACCTCTTGGTGTTAAAGACACCCAATCCGATTTCTTTTTAAGCTGATTAGTTTCTTTTAAATCTAACTAGTTTTGATTAAACCCTAAATTGAATACTAAAATATCTCAAATTGTAAAATTAAACTAGTCATTTATTTATATTGTTTACACGATTAGTCAATCTTAAATGTAAAAGGAAAACTACTTAATTTATTACTAAAACTAAAACAATGTCAAGAACAAACAATTTTTGATTCTTTTAATGAAGCAATTAATTATGTAATTAGGTATTAAATTAAATTAAAATCTTAATAATGCAAGATGATGAAGGTTTAAATATTTTCATAACTTAAAAAATAAAAAAAATGCGACTAATAATGCCAATAATTCCAAATAAATACCAAAAAATCCTAAAAAATAAAAATCTAAAAATAGGACTAATTTATTCATTAATTTTATAGGAGTATTTTGGTAAGGTAAAAATTACATTTTCGGGCAAAGACAAAGTGAGCAGTTATGAACAACTTTTACCCGTTTGGATACTCCGTGGGAAGCACTTTGGAAAAGCTTGACCGAACCTTGCTTCAAAGGTTGCCTACATATCCTTGGCTATAAAGGAATCAAGTCAGTGTAGTTCTGGGAATTTTGGTAGCTGGAACTACCGAAAAGCTGTGATTTTACGGCCGTTGATGCTGTTACTGTTGTTGAGCTCCTTATTACACCAAAGTAACAAAACGAAAAAGACTAACTAAGCCGATCAGCTACGAGTTACAAGATTCCTATATGTATATTTTCCAAAGCTTTGTCTTGACTCTTGGCTAGTTTATTAGGCTGACTTTGATATGGATCTTGATGCTTGTTAGCCGTATGTGCTGGTTCAATCTTCTCGTCTTTCAGATCAAGATGGGATATACAAAACTGATGACTTCAATCTTGTCCTAAGCAGTCCACATCGTCTCCACTTCTGTGCTTTGGGTTTAGCTTTCTCTTTTATTCTTTTCTTTTATTATGGATTGAAACTTCTTCTTTTGGTCGTCTCGAATCCAGTGCCTTAAGGTATAATTTGCTCAAAATCAAAAACAAACGAACAAAATTTTCTGCCCCAGTTTTTCACTAGGAAAAATTTCATGAGTTATTGTAACAAAATTCTATACTACTTCATTATTGAAAGAGATGAAAGAGCGGGAGTGGTGTACATGGAGTAAAGGTAGAATAGGGAGTGGAGACCCTCTATCTAAAAGTAAAATCAACTAGGGATTGGAGACCCTATGTTGGGAAAATCACCAGGTTATGTTGGTATTAACTAGAGAGTAGGACTCTATGTTGGAAAGTCGTCAAGTTATGCTGGCATCAACTAGGGAGTGGGACCATATGCTGGAAAAAGTCATCAGGCTATGTTGGCATCAACTAGGGAGTGAGACCCTATGTTGGAAAGTCATCAGGTTTTGTTGGTATCAACTAGGGAGTGGGACCCTATGTTGGAAAAAGTCATCAGGTTATGCTGGCATCAACTAGGGAGTGGGACCCTATGTTGGAAAGGATGTAGCAAGGGATTTAGAGACCCCATACTATCGTGGTTTTGAATCATTTTCAACATCATTTCTTCTTTTCTTCTGTTATTTTCAGAGAATAAGTGAATGCGGGAAAGAATTTGGAGGAGACTTGTCACGACCCAATTTCCCTCCGTTGGATATCATGACGGCACCTAGTCTTAAGGACTAGGTAAGCCTAACATTTAGTGAAGATAAGTCATAATATGAAACTCTTAAATGTTTCTTGATATAAATCTCTATACATTAAATATTATCCCAAAACCCGGTAAGTACAAGTCATAAGCTTTAACGAATTTACTCTAAAATCTCTAATTACCACTATTCGGAATGAAAACAACAGTGTCTGAATAATAAATACAAGAAGGTGACTCTGAAACCGCGAACGCTGCAGCGGTTTACCTTGAGTCTCCACAACAGCAAGTGCGCTGCTAACTATCGATCGCCCGGGTATGCAAAACTTGGAATCTGCAGAAAAAAATGTGCAGAAGTGTAGAATGATCACACCACAGCGGTGCCCAGTAAGTATCAAGACTAACCTCGGTGAAGTAGTGACGAGGACTAGTCAAGACACTCACTGGTCAAATAAATCAAACATACATAATTATCGGAATGACGAGATGTAACATCTATCAAATTACTACACAACATAACTAACAAAATGCGGAAGGAAATACAACCAATAACAACAGAACATCACAACAATACGCAAAGGATGTAGGAGAACACCCCGAAACTGGAAAATCACATTTCGGTAAGAACAAGTAATAATTCAGCACTGCAACATTTTCCACGCCAGGCCTTAGCCAATAACCCCAAGTGTCTTTGGGAAATACTTCGAGTGTAAGCCTTCACCCGTAATTTTGTATTGAAATCTTTGAATATAATCATTTCAAGATAGAAAACTTTCTCTAAAACATACTTTCTCCGAATATATATATATATATATATATATATATATAGAAAGAGAAATTTTTAACATGGTTTTGAAATATACTTCCCCAATAAATGCCTTTCAAATATCATTTTCTGCAAGACAAATGCTTTTAAATATACCTTTGAAATAAAAGTCCTTCAAACAAAATCTTTCTTCGAGATAAATGGTTTTCAGCCATACTTTTCAATATATATATATCTTTCGATCAAATTCTTCTCAAGATAAATCTACCGGAACTCAGTCCGTAACTCAGAATTTGTCATGCAGTACAGGAGGAAAGCTCTCGGAATACGTCCGTAGTCCCAAATTAAATATGCAATGCAGTACAGGGGGAAAGCTCCCGGAGTACGTCCGCAGTCCCAATTTAAATATGCAATGCAGTACATGGGGAATGCTCCCGGAATACGTCTGTAGTCCCAATTCAAATATGTAATGCAGTACAAGGGGAAAGCTCCTGGAATACGTCCGTAGTCCCAATTTAAATATGCAATGCAGTACAGGAGGAATGCTTCCGTAATACGTCTGTAGTCCCAATTTAAATATGCAATGCAGTACAACCGAGAGAATAACTAGAACACCACAGAAACATCGTACATTGCCACAACGAGCACAAAAGCAACAAGGCAGAAATGCCAAATGCGACGAGCAAATCAAATATAAGAGCTTAAATCACAAGAATGGTAAAACTCACTCAGAAGAAGTAACCACTGAAGGAAAATCCAAGTACAAGTGAAACAATATAACGAGGGGAAAGCAAAAAAAATATAGCAACGATTCACAATATTCAAGTCCACAATAAGAAACCCATCATCCCGGCGAGGAAAACAGCTATAACCAATCTCGCCTAAATAATTAGCTTCACGGAATAAAACTCAGCTTGAACAAATGCTCAGTAGAAGGAAACATCAAGGAAATACCATCAACATTGATGATTATCAAACTAAACCTAAGTAGCACTTAAGGGACTATCATATAAATAATAATATATGACTCACGGGCATGCTTGACACCAACGAATAGATATTCCGATTACGGCTAAATAGTTATAGGGCTAGATAATACTAATTCTAGTCAATTAGGAAGTTTATGAAGAAAATATAGCATGATGGTAGAAGAAGTAAAGTCTTCAGTTGAGTCAATTAAGGTCAATTAAACAACAAGGGGAAAACTAAGCAAGTAATTTCTAATTTAAGCAAGAAGAAATGAACTAGCAACCAGGAACTCAGATATAACAATTACAATTCATACACAAGGAATATAAGGACTTAAGAATCCTAAAAGGCCAAACTATACAGACAAGCCCGAGTAAGCACTCGTCACCTTGCGTACACGACCATAATCAACATAGAAGACTCAAATCCTAAGGGGTAGTCCCCCCCCCCCACAAGGTTAGGCAAGACACTTACCTCAAAGATGACAACCCGGTACTCTAAAATGGACTTCTCGGGAAAAAATATCTCCGGACGGCTCAAAATCCACTAAAATAACTTCAAAATACACATAAAACGTATAAGGAACTATTCCGAATAATAAAGTTTCAGTTTTTACAAAAATATAAAAATCGACCCAAAAGTCGACCCTTGGGCCCGCACCTCAGAACCCCAAATTTTACAAAATCTGGTTACCCATTCCAATACGAGTTCAACCATATAAAATTTACCAAATTCCGATATCATTTGGTCCCTCAAATCATGAATTTTCAACTTAGAAGTTTTCTTTCAAAACCCACAATTTTCCCAACTCAAACCACAAATTAAATGATAAACAAGGACTAGTTCATGGAATATATTTAATTCTAGTTGAAGAAAACTTACCCATTCGATTTGTATGAAAAACCCTCAAACAATTGCCAAGAACCGATATCTAGAGGTCAAAATATGATAAAAATGGCGAAACCCCAGATTTTGAAGTTATAAATTGTCTGACCAGATTTAAGGCATCGCGATCGCGAGAAATTATATGCGATCGCGTAGAGGAAAAATGTCACGTGCCAAAAATGTGCTATGCAATCGGGTAGAGATTTATGCGATTGCATAGAAGGAAAATATGCTACTGTCCAACTTACACTGTGCGATCGCATTGAAGGAATTGTTTGATGCCCAAAAGAAAGAACTATGTGAACGCGGGGATTGAGGTGCGAACGCCGAGAATAAAAGTTATGGAGCTATGTGATCGCGGACCATTCTTTGCGAACACGATGAAGGAAAAATGGTCATGTCAAAGCAACACTATGCGATCGCGACTGCTCGCATAGAAGTAAACCAGAAGACAACATGAGTAGTGCAAAATTAGGGAAAATTGATCCAAAGCCTATCCAGAACACACCCGAGGCCCCCGGGACCCCGGCCAACCACACACACAAGTCATATAACCTCACATGGACTCGCTAGAGGTTTCAAATTACATAAAACAACACTAAAATGATGAATCAAACCAAAAATCAAACTTATGAATTTTTGAATCTTCAAATATCAAAACTCGTGCCGAAACCTATCAATTCAACGCGGAATGACGTGAAATTTTGCAGACAAGTCATAAATAACACAATGGACCTACAGCCACTCCCGGAATTCCATTCCGAGCCCGATATCAAAATTTCACCTATCGCCGAAATTCTATCTTTCGCTGAATCACCTCAAATTACTCTACGGACCTCCAAAACCAATTCCTGACGCGCGCCTAAGTCCAAAATCACCATACTTAGCTGTTGACATTAACCAAAACTCATTCTGAGGCCGTTTACATAAAGTCAAACCTCCGGTCAACTTCCATCACTTAAGCTTCAAAAATTAAAATTTTCCTCCCAATTCGACTCCGGATTATCCGGTAACTGAATCCAACCATGCACGCAGGTCGGTATACCCAATGTGAAGCTATTTAAGACCTTACGCCACTGAACGGAGCTTATATTCCCAAAACGACCGGTCAGGTCGTTACATTCTCTCCCTCTTAAAATAAACGTTCGTCCTCGAACATGCCAAGATTCACCTCGAACTCATCCAATCACTGATTGCGCACTTGCAACACACACTCGCGGGTGATACCATGTCACCCCAACCTACATAAGCCTGATGACACCATCACAACTGCAATATAGCCTTCTCATCACCACTAATAAGCCTCATATCTCAATTTCTTACATTCTACTAATTTCCAAAAGAACCAATTCTAAATCCATATCCGGCATTAGCCTCAACCAGCTGCATTAACTCATGAATATACCCATAAGGAACGACCACTCAATATAGCACGTCACACATAGACTCATAATAACACTTTTGATGACAATGGCTGCCCGAAATCAACTCAACATTGGCAATTTACCTCACATCTGAAAGAACTCGGTTTCCAAACCCCATAATACTGATAATGATGCAATATACACGAAGACTTCATTATTAGACACCCGAATCAACAAGCCACAACAAAGACCACCAGGCACACATCCCGCAAGCTAAAACTAAAGGAGCACATAACGAAAATAACTTATTATGAAAAGAGAAACATATAAAGGAACTATCAAACAAGCCCGTAGTCACAACTCTCTATCAATACTGACTTACAAAAGCAATATAACAATGAAGAAGCAAAGCACATGAAAAAATCACAAAGATCCCATCCTGATAAAATTTCTACCACGGTACTCAGCCCGGTCCAAACATATCGAATCACAAATATCACGAGGACCTCGCTCTCAACTCTGAATCACATACCGAAAATATATCATACCAATTGAAATTCTCCACTAACTCATCTCGGCTGACAAAATCATAACGCTCACTAAGCTCACATCTCGATGGAGTATCAAATCACAGCTCGTAAACAAAATACTTAGGTAAAAATCACATTAAGCCCACCATGATGAACAACAAGGACTCACTTCTAGTCTCACCACTCTCAATGATAAATAAAATAACGATAGACACGGGTTACCACTCATAGAGTCTCCCAACAGGAGCAAGCATGAAAAATAGAGTGCAAAGCATGAAACTCACTTATCATTAAAGCAACAAATACGGAAGCTCGTCCCTACCAACAGAATTATAGTGAAATACAAATGGTGCTCCTCTTTAACACATCAAAACATACCTGGGTGATAATATCTGGCACAACGGCCTCTAGTTTACTATATGAAACACATCAATGGGTCGGTCCTCCCCCTCTTGGGCGCCTTCTACTCACATGAATACCCACCACACCTGCCTGAGTCATGGAACAATCTGCCGACGTGGCTGTGGAAACTGAACAATGCGAGTACTCTAAGACCCCTGAGCACTTGAAACCCCATGCAAAGCTGGTAATGCAAACTGAATTGGCTGACCCACAAAACCTCTACCGTGCCGTACCTTGGCTCCATAATAAGGACCAGTAGGTTCCTCCAGTATACGAGGCCTCCTCGCCTCCCTGAACTCTCTCTCCTGATCTCGTCTGACCTTTTGCTCCTGGTCCCACATGCCCTCTAACCGGCGAGTGATCCCTAGTACCTGCTAGAACGAGATTTCTGACTCCAACTCTTGAGTCCTGTTGAACCGAATATCATGTCTGAGTCCCTCAATGAATCTACGAACTCACCTCCTAACTGAAGCAACCAAGTGAGGTGCATATTTGGCCAACTCACTGAATCCGACTTAGTGCTCCAACACTGACATAGTGCCTTGACGCGACTGCTCAAACTCTGCGTGCCCTGCATTTCGGAAGGACTGGAGTGCAACTCCTTCAAAAACATCTCTAAAACCTGAATCCATGCAAGTAAAGTTGATTCGGACGGGCTACCCAACTCATATGTCCGTCATCACTGATAAGCCAACAAAAACAACCCCGCTCGTCTCTACAATACCTGTAGTCTGAAGAATGTAGTGACAATCCTCCAGGATATCCTGGGCATCATATGTCGCCAATCCACTGAAAGATAGGAGGGTGGTACTTCTTGTACCTCTCAAGTCTAAGTTGTTCTTCCTCAGATGTTACTACCCTAACCACGGGTTGAACTGGAACCACATGTTGTGCTGCCATGGAAACTGGAACCTGACCATTATGATCTCGTTGCTCATGAGGGTAGACGGTAGGAGTCTAAACTCTTCCCCCGATCTGTGAAGTAGCAGGTGCACCTGGGATCTATCCCGCCTGAATCAATGTACTAATTATACTCAAAACTGCGCCCAGGTTTCCTGAAGTCCGGGGTAGCAACAGGCACCTCCAGTACCTGTTCCCCAACTGGAACTACTGGCGGCTCCTCAACCGCTGCTCTGGTAGGCATCTCAACTGCAGCATGTGTTCCTCATCCGCCTCTGTCTCTGACCCTTGCGACATTTGCTTCGGGGTAACATCATCAAGAATCGAAATTCATATCCTCACCATCAGTGAGAGAATAGAATGATAAATTTCAAATTTTAAGATCAAGAACTCGCACAATGGGAATGAAGGAAGTGAAATTGTCCTAATAGTTTGATAGCCTCTCGAAGATAAGTACAGAGGTCTCCCTACCGATCTGCAAGACTCTACTAAACCCGCTTATGACTCGTAGCACCTATGAAACTAGAGCTTTGATATAAAATTGTCACGACCCAATTTTCCTCCATTAGGTATCGTGACGGCACCTACACTTAAGGACTAGGTAAGCCTAACATTTAGTGAACATAGTCATAATATTGAACCTCTTAAATGTTTCTTGATGTAAATCTCTATACATTACATATTATCCCAAAACCCTGTACGTACAAGTCATAAGCTTTAACGAATTTACTCTAAAATCTCTAATTCCACTGTTCGGAATGAATACAACAGTGTATGAATAATAAATACAAGAAGGTGACTCTGAAACCGCGAACGCTGCAGCGGTTTACCTTGAGTCTCCACAACAGCAACCGCGTTGCTAACTATCGATTGCCCGGCTATGCAAAACGTGGAATCTGCACACAAAAAATGTGCAGAAATGTAGATGAGCACACCACAGCGGTGCCCGGTAAGTATCAAGACTAACCTTGGTGAAGTAGTGACGAGGACTAGTCAGGACACTCACTGGCCAATTAAATCAAACAGACATAATTATCGGAATGACGGGATGTAACGTCTATCTAATGACTACACAACATAACTAACCAAATGAAGAAGGAAATAAAAACCAATAACAATATAACATCACAACAATACACAAAGGATGTAGGAGAACACCCCGAAACCAAAAAATCACATTTCGGTAAGAACAAGTAATAATTCAGCACTGCAACATTTTCCACGCCAGGCCTTAGCCAACAACCCCAAGTGTCTTTGGAATATACTTCGAGTGTAAGCCTTCAGCCGTAAGTTTGTATTGAAATCTTTGAATATAATCATTTCAAAATAGAAAACTTTCTTTGAAACATACTTTCTCCGAATATATATATATATATATATATATATATATATATATATATATATATATATATATGTATATATATATATTTAGAAAGAGAAATCTTTAAAACATAGTTCCTTCAAACTATATGGTTTTCAAATATACTTCCCTAATAAATGCATTTCAAATATCATTTTCTGCAAGACAAATGCTTTTCAAATATACCTTTTAAATAAAAGTCCTCCAGACAAAATCTTTCTTCGAGATAAATGCTTTTCAGCAATACTTTTCAATATATATATAACTCAGAATTTGTCATGCAGTACAGGGGGAAACAGAATACGTCTATAGTCCCAATTTAAATATGCAATGCAGTACAGGGGAAAAGCTCCCGGAATACGTCCGTAGTCCCAATTTGAATATGCAATGCAGTATAGGGGAAAAGCTCCCGGAATACGTTCGTAGTCCCAATTTAAATAAGCAACACAGTAAAGGGGGAAAGCTCCCGGAATACGTCCGTAGTCCCGATTTAAATAGGCAATGCAGTACAACAGATAGAATAACTAGAACACCACATAAACATAAAAGGAACTATTCCGAATAAGAAACCCATCATCCCGGCAAAGGAAACAACTATAACCAATCTCGCCTAAACAATTAGCTTCACGGAATAAAACTCAGCTTGAACAAATGCACAGTAGTAGGCAACATCAAGAAAATACCATCAACATGGATGATTATCAAACTAAACCTAAGTATCACTTAAGGGACTATCATATAAATCACAATATACGACTCACAGGCATGCTTGACACCAACGAATAGATATTCCGGTTACGACCAAACAATTATAGGGCTAGATAATACTAATTCTAGTCAATTAGGAAGTTTATGAAGAAAATATAGCATGATGGTAGAAGAAGTAAAGTCTTCAGTTAAGTCAATTAAGGTCAATTAAACAACAAGGGGAAAACAAAGCAAGTAATATCTAGTTTAAGCAGGAAGAAATGAATTAGCAACCCGGAACTGAGATATAACAATTACAATTCATACATAGGGAATATTAGGACTTAAGAATCCTAGAAGGCCAAACTATACAAACAAGTCCTAGTACGCACTCGTCACCTCGCGTACACGACCACAATCAACATAGAAGACTCAAATCCTATGGGGTAGTCCCCCCACCCCACAAGGTTAGGCAAGATACTTACCTCAAAGACGACAACTCGGTACTCTAAAATGGGCTTCTCAGGCGAAAAGACTTCTGAACGGCTCAAAATCCATAAAATAACTTCAAAATACACATAAAACATATAAGGAACTATTCCGAATAATAAAGTTTCAGTCTTTACAAAAATATAAAAATCGACCCAAAAGTTGACCCCCGGGCCCGCACCTCGGAACCCCAAATTTTACAAAATTCGGTTACCCATTTCAATACGAGTTCAACGATACAAAATTTACCAAATTCCGATAGCATTTGGTCCCTCAAATCATGAATTTTCAACTTAGAAATTTTCTTCCAAAACCCACAATTTTCCCAACTCAAAATACAAATTAAATGATAAAAACAAGGACTAATTCATGGAATATATTTAATTCTAGTTGAAGAATAGTTACCCATTCGATTTGTGTGAAAAATACCCTCAAAGAATCGCCAAGAACCGATCTCTAGAGGTCAAAATATGATAAAAAGTTGAAACTCCCGATTTTGAAGTTATAAACTGTCTGACCAGATTTAAAGCATCGCGATCGCGAGAAATTATATGCGATCGCGTGGAGAAAAAATGTCACTGACCAAAAATGTGCTATGCGATTGCGTAGATATTAATGCAATCCCATAGAAGGAAAATATGCTACTGTCCAACTTACACTGTGCGATCACGGCAAAGGGAATGCGATCGCATTGAAGGAATTGTTTGGCGCCCAAAAGAAAGAACTATGCGAACGCGGGGATGAAGGTGCGAACACGGAGAATAAAAGTTATGGAGCTATGCGATCACAGACCATTCTTTGCGAACGCGATGAAGGAAAAATGGGCGGGTCAGAGCAACACTATGGGATCGCGACTGCTTCTATGCGATCACATAGAAGAAAACCAGAACACTGCATCTGCATTAAAAAATGAGGGAAAATTGATCTGAAGCCTATCCGGAACACACCCGAGGCCCAGGACCCCGTCCAACCACTCACACAAATCATATAACCTCACACGGACTCGATCGAGGCTTCAAATCACATAAAACAACGACGAATCAAACCAAAAATCAAACTTATGAATGTTTGAATCTTCAAATATCAAAAGTCGTGCTGAAACCTACCAATTCAACGCGGAATGACGTGAAATTTTTCAGTCAAGTCATAAATAACACAACAGAACTACAACCACTCTCTGAAATATCAAAATTTCACCAATCGGCCGAAGTCGCCGAAATTCTAACTTTCGCCAAATCACCGCAAATTACTCTACGGACCTCCAAAACTAATTACGGATGCGTGCATAAATCCAAATTCACCATACGATGTTTTTGACAATAATAAAAATGCATTTCGAGGTTGTTTACACAAATGTCATACCTCCGATCAACTTCCATCACTTAAGCTTCAAAAATTGAATTTTTCCTCCCAATTTGACTCCGGATTATCCGGTAACTGAATCTGACCACGCACGCAGGTTGGTATACCCAATGTGAATATGTTCAAGACCTTACGCCACCGAAAGAAAACTTAAATTCCCAAAACAACCTGTCGGGTCGTTACAAGGCTGCCCTTTTGAAGTTGTTTATGCAAAGCTGTTTCTAGCCTATGCGCAATTTCTTTTTGGTTGCCCCTGCTTTTGCAAGGTTGATTTCAGGTTGCACCTGCTTCATGTTTTCTTCAAACAAAGAACAATTTGTCAGTTTGAAATGGTGGTTGGTTTTGTGGCCTTGATCATCTTGGTCACTTGATTTTGGCCCGTCCAAAGATCTTGACTGCTTGTTTGCTCGCTGGGGATTGGTTTCATTTATAACCTTAGGGATCTCGAATTTTCTACCACTTTACTGGGACAGTTAATCATGAGGGACTTAACCTTTTTGACTTTATTTTGCCTTTGTAGGCCTTTTGTTTCTCGCTTCTTTTTTCCAACTTTAATTTCAAAGCATTTTTGGGGTACCTTGGCTTTTCAAGCCTTGCCGATATGGTTAGCCATGTTGAACTCAACCCTTTAAACTTTATTTTTGCCCTTATAGGAAATTCAATTTAATTTCCTTCTTTCGAAAGTTTTCAATTTCAAAGCGTCAGCCAGCATGGCCGGTCGAAGTCAACTTGTTTCCCCCTAACGAGGCTGGGTGCATTTTTGCATACTAGCTCGTATCAAGTGAGAACTCTGTAAAGCAGTATTTCCATCCTTTATTTGCCTTAGTTTCGGAACAGATTTAGACCGAAAGGGATTAAAATAAAAATAAACAATGGAACGGACAATGAATTAAACAAGAGGTATCCCTTTCGGGGAAAGGAAAGACGGACTTATCTGGAGTACATGCGGACTTCAATGAACATGACATGCCTCTTGGACTGGATGCATGATCCGCATAAACCGTCCGACTCTCAAAAATTCATCACAACTTATGCATCAAAACCGAGAAACCTTGCTCTGGACTGTGTCCATGTTAGTGACCAATTATCCTCTCTTTCGATCAGCGGTGCCCTTTGCGGGTTTTCACCGACTAACCTCTCTCATTTATCTTCTTACCGTCGCCTCATAGTGCTCTTTGTGAGTTTTCACTAACAAGACTCTCTCATTTTCAGTTTTTCTACTTACCATCGCCCTATGGTGCCCGTGTGGGTTTTCACCAGTAGGACTCTCTCATTTGATTGTATTAGATCCATATCTTCCAATTCGAGCATCTTTACCGATTGATCTGAAGGACCTGAAAAGGCTTTGGGTAAAATGAATTTGGACTGAGTTACAACTTTGGAACCTTTTAGGCGAAACCATCACCGAACCATTATAACTTCTGCCCCAGTTTCACTTTGGGGGGGGGGGGGGAGAATAATTTGGATTTTTATTTTGGTGTGGCTGAACCTTAGAGAGAGTCTTCCTATGTATCATTTCGGAATCAAGTCGAACGTTGTTCAGGGAAACATTTTGCTTTTTGTTTTGATTTTTAAATTTTTTTTGGGTGAACATTGGTTCCAAGGAGGGTGATGAAAGAAGAATAGACGGCTCAAAGGNTTTTCCTTTGGGGGGGGGGGGGGATTTGAATTTTTATTTTGGTGTGACTGAACACTAGAGAGAGGTTGCCTACGTATCCTTTCGGAATAAGTCGAATGTAGTTCAGGTAAACATTTTTCTTTTTGTTTTGATTTTTAAATTTTTTTCTTTTTTTTTGGGTGACAACTTTGGTTCCAAGGAGGGTGATCAAAGAAGAATAGTCGGCTCAAAGGGTTTGCAAAAGTTGATAGTGTTTGGATAGCGAGATTGAAAGCATTCTTCATCCTAATCGGAGAGTGTCAAGACCGTGAAAAGGGTTAAACATAAAACCTTTTGACTGCATCTACATTGACAGCTATTTCAGGGTCATTTCCTTCAATGTCTCCTAAGTACAATGCCCCTTTTGGCAGTAGCTTTCTTATAATGATGGACCTTTCCAATTTGGGGCGAACTTTTCTTTTGCTTCTTCATGTTGCGGGAGAATACGTCTTAGAACTAGTTGCCCCACTTAGAAGTTCCTAGGCCCCACTTTCTTGTTGTAAGCGCGGGCCATTCTTTGTTGGTATAACTGCCCATGACAAACTGTGGCCATCCTCTTTTCATCAATCATAGTTAACTGTTCCAGGAGGGTTTTGATCCATTCACCATCCTCGATTTCGGCTTCAACAATGATTTAAAGAGAGGGAATTTCCACCTCCGTATGTATTACAGCTTCAGTGCCATAAACCAATAAATAATGCGTAGCCCCAACTGATGTGCACACGGTTGTGTGATATCTCAATAGTGCAAAAGGCAGCTTCTCATGCCATTGCCTAGAACTTTGGATCATTTTCTTGAGGATTTTCTTGATGTTTTTATTTGCCGCCTCAAAGACGCCATTGGCTTTGGGTCGATAAGGGGTGGAATTTCGGTATGTAATTTTAAACTGTTCGCACACCTCCCTCATGAAATGACTGTTCAGGTTTGCAGCGTTGTCGGTAATGATAGTTTTTGGAATACCAAAATGATAGATAATGTTGGAATGTACGAAGTCCACCACTGCTTTCTTAGTGATGGCTTTGAAAGCGACGTCTTCAACCCATTTTGTGAAATAATCAATGGCAACCAAGATGAATATGTGCCCATTTGAGGCTTTCGGCTCAATCGGCCCATTGACATCCATTCCCCAACCAACAAATGACCAAGGTGCTGACATAGGATGCAACTCTGGGGGTGGTGCATCAATCAGGTCCCCGTGTATCAGACACTGATGGCGCTTCCGAACAAAACTGAAACAATCTTTTTCCATGGTCATCCAGTAATAACATGCCCGCGGGATTTTCTTTGCAAGGACATATCCATTCATGTGGGGCCCACATACTCCTGAATTGACTTCGTTCATGATCTTTTAGGCTTCTTTGGTGTCCACATACCTTAACAGATTCAAGTCTGGAGTTCTCTTATACAACACTTCTCCGCTTACGAAGAAACTGTTAGCGAGCTTTCTAATGGTTCACTTTTGGTCTCCACTAGCATGCTCCAGGTATTCTTTTGTTTTCAAGAATCTTCTAATATCATGATACGATGGATGGACATCGGGTTCCACTTCAACCGTGTTTCAATAACCATGTCTATCTCATATTTGAATCTCCAACGGGTCAATATGGACATTGCCCAAATATGGTAGCATTGCAGCTAAGGTATCTAGAGCGTCCGCTAACTCATGGTGGAATCGAGGAATATACCTGAATTCAACATATCTAAACCATTTTCTAAGATCTTCCACATGTTTTCTATATGGAATAAGCTTGATATCTCGAGTTTCCCATTCACCTTGTGTTTGCCGAATGATCAAATCAGAGTCTCCCATGATTAATAATTCTTCTATATCCATGTCAATTTCCATGTTCATGACCATGATGCATGCTTCGTATTCAACAATAATATTTGTACAAAAGAAGCGAGTTGTAGCTGGATAATGCTAACCAGTGGGCGAAATCAAAATTGCCCCAATTCCAACACATTTCACATTTACTGCTTCGTCAAAGAACATTTTCCAAGTCTCAGTGTCCTCTGAAATTACTTTGACTGAATTTATCTCCTCGTATAGGAAGTAAGTGCTTAGGGGTTGGTATTCATCATCAACCGGGTTCTCAGCTAAATGATAGGCTAAAGCTTGGGTTTTCATGGTCGTGCGGGTGACATAGACAATGTCGAACTCTGTGAGCAGGATTTGCTACTTTGCTAGCCTTCCCGTAGGCATTGGTACTTGGAATATGTATTTTAGAGGGTTTAATCTTGTTATGACATATCTGGTATAGGCCAACAAATAATGCTTGATCTTTTGAGCGACCCAAGTTAAAGAACAACAAGTTCTTTCCAGCAGGGTGTATTTGGCTTCATAGCCATTAAATTTCTTGCTCAGATAGTAGATGGATTGCCCTTTATTCCCGGTCACATCATGTTTCCCGAGGACACAGCCAAAATAATTCTCCAAGACCATTAGGTACAAGAACAAAGGTCTTCCAGGCTCAGGTGGGACCAATACCGACTGATTTGACAAATATTCTTTGATTTTGTCAAAGGCTTCTTGACACTCATCCGTCCATTTAATTGAAACATCTTTCTTTAGCAGTTTAAATATGGGCTCACATGTGGTAGTAAGCTGTGCGATCAACCTGCTGATGTAATCCAACCTTCCCAGCAAGCTCATGACCTCTTTCTTGGTTTTCAGAAGGGGCAGGTCTCAGATAGATTTTATCTTTGTTGGATCTAACTCGATACCCTTTCGACTGACTATAAACCCCAAAAGTTTCCCATATAGAACCCCAAATGCACATTTAGCAGGGTTCAATTTTTAGTCATATGTATGTAGATGTTCAAAGAACTTTCTCAAATCTTGAACATGGCCTTCCTGTGTTCTGGATTTAATGATTACGTCATCAACGTACACCTCGATTTCTTGATGCATCATGTCATGGAAGATGGCAGTCATAGCTCTCATGTAGGTTGCCTGGCATTTTTCAAACCAAATGGCATGACCCTGTAACAATAAGTCCCCCATGGTGTGGTGAAAAATGTCTTTTCCGCATCTTTTTCATCCATCAGGACTTGGTGATATCCAGCATAACAATCCACAAAAGACTGTATCTCGTGTTTGGCACAACTGTCGACAAGGATGTGGATGTTGGGTAACGGGAAGTTGTCCTTTGGTATTGCTTTGTTCAAATCTCTATAGTCGACACATACCCAGATCTTCCCGTCTTTCTTTACACCAGTCGTTAATTTTTTGGCAACCTCTTCTTTGATCTTGTCGCTGATGTTTGTTTTGAATTTTCTTTTCTTTTGTTGGACGGGTGGACAACCGGCGTAAGTTGGAAACTTGTGTACCACTAGATCGGCACTCAGTTCTGTCATATCATCGTAAGACCAGGCGAACACGTCTTTAAATTCAAACAAGAGTTGAATCAATGCATCTCTAGATTTTTCATCCATGTGAATGCATATCATGGTCTCTCTGATCTCTTCTAAATTGCCCAAATTAATTGGCTTGGTTTCATTTAGGTTTGGCTTAGGCTTATTCTCAAATTGTTCCAATTCTTGATTTATTTCCCTAAAATCCTCGTCCTTATCATATTCAGGTTCTTGATTCATTATTTCACAGTTAAACAGCATTTTAGGATATGGGCAAGAAGTCCGCAAGCATGTCGTGTTATTTAAGTCCGCATTATTAGAACTGAAAAGAAAGATAAGAAAAATAGCAAAATCAGAAAGAATAATAGGAAGGGATGCACAGACGATGAAATATTGATTTCATCTCATTCAATTTGAATATAGGAGGGTTTACATTAAAATTTAAAGAACAAACTAAAATTATTCGAGTTACACCCTGAAATAACTCGGAATGTAAAAAATATGACAAGACTGAACTACCGGGATTCCCGCCTGACGGGGAATGGAGTAGCCTCCCAATTTTGTAGCTTAGCGTCAGGACCCATGTATTGCACTTCAGCGGTGCTCGAGCCTTCGCCTGGTTGAACCCTGTGGGCTTCGTAAAGCATTTGCCTCGTTGCTCCACAGATATCCTCAATTTCATCGGGTGTAAAGGCCACTTCTTCTTCTTCTTCTATATACCCTTGCTTAACAAACGATCTGGCGAGGTGCGGAATTGACTGAGGCAAAACCCACCCATCTTTCTTACATTTATCAGCCCATTTTTCATCGTCATCGGTATCCTGGAAACCTATGCCAAAGAATTTCTTGTTGGCAGGCAAGGTAACGGGTTCCCTGATGCCCTGTCAGGATACCCCGAGCCTTTTCCTGCGCTTGTATCCATGTTTGATCATTTCACTGGCAACCATGATTGATACGCTTGATAAACAAGGTTGGGACATGGGGTTCCTTCCTCGCACTGGTCGGCGAGCACAATTTCAAAGGCTTGGTAAACGATGTGCTCGATTCCCTCTCTTGCCTTGAGACATGGGACTGACGGGTCCCTGTAGATTGAATGTTCATCTTCTCCATGGAAAACTATCTCTTGGTTCTCATATTCGAACTTGACTATTTGATGTAGAGTAGAGGGCACGACTCCTGCAGCATGGATCCAAGGTCTTCCTAATAGAAAGTTATAGGAAGTGTCCATGTCCAGAACTTGGAATGTTACTTCCAAATCTACGGGGCCGATTGTTAGGATTAAATCAATTTCCCCTATAGTATCCCTCTTGAAACCATCGAAAGCACGCACAAAAACATTGTTCGGCCTAATCCTTTCGGTGCCAATCTCCATCCTTTGCAATGTTGATAGAGGGAAAATATCAAATCGGGACCCACCATCCAGCATGACCCTTTTCACATAATATCCCTCACACTTGGTTGTTAAGTGTAAGGCCTTGTTATGAGAAGCTCCTTTGGGAGGCAAGTCATTTCGGCTGAAGGAGATTCGGTTGACCTCGAAGAATCGTTCTTCCATTCTTTCCAACTGTTTAATTGTGGTCTCGATTGGAACGTGCGCCTCATTCAGTGTCTTTAAGAGCACCTTTTGGTGCTCATTTGAGATCATCAGTAGAGACAAAAGTGAAACCTGGGAGGGATCCTTTCTGAGTTCATCAATTACAGTATATCCGAGGTTTTCATCTTCCGGAAGAATTCCTCCACCTCATCAGCAGTAACAGGCTTTTTGAGGGGGAAGCGCTTCTGCTTGATTTTGTTCAATTCTTCTGGGTTATGATACTTCCCAGCTTTATTTTTTTCATTTACTTCCCCTCTAACTTCCTTCCCTTATATGTGACCTACGTCTGGTTGTAGTTCCAAGGGATGAGAGTAGTGTCTCTTATGGGAATTTGAGGCCTGCGACTAATGATCAAAGGCTCATTCAGCCTGGGTAAAGGATGACTAGCCTCCGTGCCGCATATTTCCCCTTTGGTACATACATTTTTGGAAAACATAACGTGGTTTTCCTTTGCTCCAACCTTTTGGGAGGGCTTAGCATGAGCTGCCCATTTCTGGGAGCTCTTAGGACGTAGCTGCCATTATCTTTGCTTCCCCGGCTTTTCTTTCATTTTGGAAAGTGGACTTTATCTTCATTTCATCCCTGACCTGTTTTCCCACTGTTTGAGGTTTATTTTCAGCGATGGCAATAATGGCTTTCAATGCAGGTCAAATTCTTTATCTTCACAAATTATCCCGATGACTGGCCCATTGTTGTGGGCCGATAACGGGCTGTTGGTTACATTGGGGACTTCCTCATCCGTTAGCACCACCCTCTTTTATTTGATCAGGTTCTCGACTGCTCTTTTAAGGGTCCAACAGTCCTTGGTGTCATGTCCTTCCTCCCCAGAATGATAGGTGCACCTGGTACTTGGCCTGTGGGATGGAGATTCTGGATTCTGTCTGTTCGGAGGTACAGGCTGCAACAAACCCATTTGGACTCATTTTGGGAAGGGGCTGGAATATGATTAACCAATGGGTGTTAAGTCAGTTTTTCTAGGTGGTTCACGGGGACGAGGATTATACGGGACTTGGGGAGGAGGGTTGTTTCTTGGTGTTGTAGCATAGGCTGCATCCTGGTGGGGGTAATAATGTTGCGGGGCCCTGGAAGGTGGACCAGAATAATCCCGGGGTCGTCGAGAGTTTCTTAAGCTTGAATCCATCATGGCTCCTTATTCTTTTTTCTTCCGGCTTGCTAAACCTCCTTAGCCGCTCTAAGTGGTTTGGGAAGTGGCTCTTAAAGCTAATTGACTTAAGAAGCGGCCAGTTTTCAGGCCGTTTTCTACCATTTCGCCAATTTTGATGGCCTCCACAAACGGTTTTCCCATGGAAGACATCATATTTTGAAAATAGTCGGCCTCTTGGGCCGGTAAGAAAACACTGACCATTTCGGCCTCATTCATCGGGGGTTTTACCCTGGCCGCTTGTTCACGCCATTTGATAGAGTATTCCCGCAAACTTTCCGAGGCTTTCTTTTTTAGGTTGGACGCAGAATTTCTGTCCGGGGCGATATCGACATTGTATTGGAATTGGCTTACAAAGTCCCGGGCGAGGTCATCCCATATGTGCCAATGGGAGACTCTTGATCTATATACCATTCAGAAGCAATTCCGGTGAGGCCCTCTCGGAAGTAGGCCATTAGCAGCTTCTCTTTTCCACCAGCACCCCTCACCTGGGTACAATATCGCTTTAAGTGAGCAACTGGGTCTCCATGCCCGTCATATCGTTCAAACTTTGGTGTCTTAAAGACAGGAGGTAAATGCACGTGAGGGAACATGCACAGATCAACATATGACACGCTCTTTTGGCCGCTCAGTCCCTGTATATTCTTGAGTCTTTGCTCGATGCTTTTCATTTTTCGTGCTATTTCCTCATGCTCGGGATTCCTCACAACCCTCACATATTCTACGAGGGACTCAAATTGTGGGTGCTGAGGATAGGAATTTGGGGTGACTCAAGCGGTGTCCAATTGGAAGTGGGGAACTTGGAGAGCGAAGGTTTATGGTTCAAAGCTTTGTCGAGGCAATGTTGGTTGTGTCGTACTAGTGGCGGGTGGTGTTGTGAACACAACATATGGTATTCCTGAAGATGGTGCCTGGGGCCGAACCTCAAATGTCATTCCAGTGAAGTTTGTTGACATGGTGGGGAACCCAAATGGCATGAATGGGTTGGGTACTGAGATAGGGACATTGGTAGTTCCTTCTGTCCTTGGGATCAACTGGGGAAACCAGAGATAGTACTGGGTGGCTCCCCGCCATTAGACCATGCATCCCATATTTCTAGCATGTGGCATCTTAGCCTTCTATTCTCCTCGTCAGTTGCTGACTCGGGTTGCGGGATAACCGATGCAGGGCTATCTTCGGGCTCAATGAAGATAAGTAACTCTCTAAGAACATGGTGATATTTCCTTTAGATCTCGTGAAATAAGGGTGTGAATCCAGATTACCACCAAAAAACCAACCACCTAAAAATAGAACATGTTCTTTTAAAACCACGCACAACAAACCAGTTAGTTCACAAAATTTAACACATAGGGAATCACATATTAGGGGATGCAATGCACCTAAATAGTTAAACATTTTTCTAAAATGCTTTGCGACAGCTGTGTGTTTCATCCCGGCTTTATTGTCTCCCTCTTTATTTTCTTAATTACTTGCTTTAGAGTTATGATTGAATCCTACGTGGATTTCCTACGTATCATGACGCCGCATGAATCAGATCATTACGTAGTTCAAGAGCTAGATATAAGGTAACAAAATGCATTTTTCATTTCATTAATAAAGATAACTCTTTTTTGGTTTTTCATTACAGGGAATTAAAGTACTGACAACTATATAAAAAGAAACAGTACAGACTTAAAACAAATGACAAAACAATTTAAAACTCTAGAAAGCAGTAAAGTACAGACTCAAAAACTGAATAATCAAAAGTACATAAGAGCCTCTACTAGTCTTCTTTGAGCCTGTGGGGCATTGGCTGGTCTTTGTGCGGGTCTGCGTGCAATGTCTTCTTGAAGACGGTCCAAATCATCCATCACCTGGTGGACGAAGGTCATCATAGAAGCAAAAAACATGGACTTAGTCATGTTTTCACATTCGTGACATTTCATCACGACATAGTCAGCTATTTCCTTAACCTTCATTCTGATGACTCCTTTCTCTTGAAGCAGACATCCAACTTGCTATGCCCGGGCTTCCAGCACTTGTGCAATTGTGTGATTTTGGTCCTATAGTTGTTGCACGCTTTCTTCTAACTGGAAAATTAGTGCGTAGCAGTGCTCTTTTTTGTCTTAAAATCTTTGGTTTTATGGACCATTTCATTCCCAAGAGAAAATAACTTTTCCTTTAGACTGGCTATTTCTTTGCCATATTTCTGTCTCAAATGGTGGGCCTATTCTTCAGCTCCCTTATCCAGTTTTGTTTGAGCATCTAGCAAGTCCCTTTCAGTCTTTATCAAATCAGCTGCATAGTCGTGGACCTTCATTCTTAAGTTGCTAATGGTCTTTTCATCTCTCTCGCTTCTTACAGGCGTTTCAGCAACTATTCTCATATTCCGAAGTTGGGCTCGGAGCGCCTCGTTCTCTCGGGTTAATTGTCTATTTTCACCTTCAACTACCTGTGCTTCTAAGTCGTTGTCGAATGAGAGATTCCTCAATTTTTCCTCCAAGGCATGGATAGTGGCCTGATATTTCATTTCTTTTTCTCCCCAAACTAACTGGTCTTGGATTTTGTCATCAAAAGCTTGAACATGTTGTCTTTTGGTGGGCCTTTCTACCTCAGGCTCTGGCTCCTCATTAATGCAATTTCTTTTCTCGAACCATGTGGCATAGCCCGAATCTACTTCGCCTTTGACAAGATCAGGTACTTGAGTGTATTTTTTTTAAATATCGGCACCCATTCCAGATTTGTTGAATTAAAGCTTCAGGAAGTGGAGCTTCGGGATGTAGCTCAATAACTTGGACACTCAAGTCTTCGTCCTCAGGTACTACTTGATACCTTCCCAATTGCCTCAAGACTCTTTGGGGTGCATATGGTTGAACACTTCTCAGGCCCATTAATAGCAAATAATTCTTTGTGGCTGACATATGTATAACTTCCCTCACCAGGAGTCATCCTAGAGTCCACCCAATCTGGTTTGCTTTTAAAGTTCTTAAGTGAACAATCCAAGCTTCAACCCCTTCCGGGGAGTTGTATCTTTCACTCTTTCTTCATAGATTTCAATGAAGTTGCTCTTGCTTGGACCGTAGTTCATAAATTTAGGATGATGGCGAAGGTGTTCAATCAATCAAATTTGTAAAAGAATGTTACAACCTTCAAAGAATGTTCCCCCCGACTTACACCGCGTTAGTGCCCAATAGATATCCGTCAATATTAGTGAAGGGAGTGTATGATCTTCTTTGGCGGTTAGGACTTGTGCAATTCTAGCCATGCGGATATCAATTGTCCCATTTTCATTTGGGAAGACTATGACACCCAGAAATGCCACTATGAAGGCGAAACAATAGTGGATTTTCCAAGTATCTTTGCTTTGTTTGTTGTTCAACCCTTTTTCATGCGTTCAAACCCCTCTGGATGCCTGTACCTAGAGTATAGGAACTAGAATGAGCAGCAACCCTCGCTCACACGGTTCTTTCTTATTTGCTTACTAATGTTCATGATATCAAAGAAACGACGTATTGACATAGTCCTTGGGAAGATAAGTTGTTGGTTTCTTAAACCCCGACCAAAACCCGTGTACCATACTATTTCCTCCAAGGTAGGAGTGAGCTCGAAGTCTGAGAAACGGAAGACATTATGAACATGATCCCAAAAGGTCACTAAAGCCTTGATTAGATCATTGCGCGGCTTAACTTTCATGATATCTGTGAGAGCACCTAGATGTTCAACTACCCAGCCTTGACCTTCTTTGACTAGATCATACCACCACATTTGGAGTTGTAGTGGAGCTTGCTCTACGGCATTCACTGGTGGATTCTGGACGGTGTTCGTTATGTACCTATGAGCGGGTAGGGTTAAGGTTGCTTCTAATTTTGAAAGATAAGACCAGTAAATTCTTTTTATAAAGACTAGTTTTAATTTAAAAATAAACATCACCTAAAAGTGGCTATTTGCGCAACATCGACCAAAACGATCACTTTTGCAATAGTGGCCCCTTCTACTTTGGAATAGAGTTTTGAGGCCAAATCAAGGTACTTTTCTAGGATAAGTGACAGACATGTCAATTCTTAGCGAAAGTAGCCCTTCGACAGTGAAGGTGTTCTAAGGTTATTCCAGCAAGAATGACGCAAGACCTAACCAAAGATGGTTCAGCTTTATTCTTTGACTAATGGACTTATTTTGCTTATTTGAAAAAATGGGTCGGCACCGATAAGGCTTGCCTACGTATCTCACATCCGATGAGAATTAGACCCGCGTAGTTGGGTTAGTTTTGACATAATTGGAAAAATATGATATTGACTCATTTTCATTTTTTGAAATACATTTTCTTTCTTTTTTTCACTTTTTTTTTTCTAAAAAATTTTGGCAGAGTTTCAAGGCATTTTCAAATGCCGGATGAATTTTCTATCCTACCTCACTCTTGATTTTTTTGTTGTTTTATTTCTTAGCCAGTCGACACACAAACCGAAACAAATAAATGCACACGTAGCAGGTAAGATGCATCAGGATAGTCTTTCACTTCCGAGTACACATGTCCTAGACAGACCCAACCCCTGTGTTGAGTCCCCTAAGTTAAATGCACGTGATGAAAATGAGGCTTTGTTATTCTAGGTTTAAACCTGGGGGATGTGTTCTAGACCTGGCTTACCCGAGCGAACAACTTGAGCCGAGGTGTGAGCGCCGTACCGGGAGCACGAAAGCCTACCCGGCCTAGTCGCTGATCCATCCTCATTTTTATTTGGTACGACTTCTAACAGAAAAGCGGGCCACGCGAATGTGTGCACCATTTTTTTAATAGATTTAGATGGGAGGCGTAAGAAGGTAGTTTAAATACAGTTCAAATAATATCAAAGCGGTAAATAAGTGACAATTACCACATTAGGCGCACAAAATACAGTAATATCAACAATCAATAAAGACAAGTAGAAATCACATTACAAGCTCGAATTCTTGAACCCTGAACCAGAGATTTCGGGTTCTCTATCCCCAGCAGAGTCGCCAGAGCTGTCACACCTCATTTTTCCCGATAAAAGGGGATAGCGGGAGTTTTTCAAATTTAAGTGACATAATCGAATTTGGAATTATTTATTTATTTCAGAGTCGCCACTTGGAATATTAATGGTGTCCCAAGTCATTGGTTTATTTTAAAATCCCAAATCGAGGAAAATTTGACTTTGTTTAAAGTGTGCGAAACCAGAAAAACTAGGTAAGGAATTATGTTAACCCGGGAGAAGGTGTTAGGCACTCTCGAGTTCCGTGGTTCTAGCACGGTCGATTAATGATTCATGCTTGCCTTATTTATTCTAATTACTCATTTTAGGACCTATGTTTATTTTTTACCTTTTACCGCTAATAATCACTTGATTTGTCTAAAGGATTATCTTAATGCAGGTTACACGTAACATATACCCATTTAGTTTGGTGTGTCAAAAATCATGTCACGCGTACGTATACACAATTTACGACGTTTGGTTTATTTAAGAAAATAGTCAAAGTCGCGCGAACGCGTACCTTGGATTTATTTGATATCGGGATCACGTCACGCGAACATGTACGCAATAACGATAGTAGTTTAAAATCCGCGCCTAAAAGCATTTCTACGGTTATTTGATTAAGGCATTTTATTTACTAAGAGTGTTTGGCTATAGTCACGCGAACATGTACCTTGGTTTATTTGGTATCACAACTATGTCACGCATGCATGGACATAGTTGTAATCATTAATTTGATTATGAGTACCTAAAATCATGCTTACATCTCTAATCATATATCATATGTCTAGGTGTAAAGGTTCAATACTAATGTGACTTTGTTTGTATCTAATAGGGCGTCTTATCTACAAACTACCTATGAGGCCCAGATTTTTAGAAGTTTGAGGCCTGAAAAGAATTGAGACCAAATGGACTCTGGCCCATGATTATGTTGTCCATTGTTTGGACTATACTACCGAATTAATTAGAAAATAATTTGTGCTTGTTTGAGTCCAATTGGACTTTGACCCAATTTCGCATTTAATCATTCAAACACATTTGAGTCAAAGGGTTTGGGCCTAGTAATGAGTCCAAGTGACTCTGGCCCAATATCCATTTATGGACAAATAAATGAATTCAAAAGATAAAATTTGGGCCTGATCATAATAAGTCCAAGTGAACTCTAGCCCAATACATGTTTTCGAAGGAATTTGAAATGAAAATTTTTATAATGACATTCACAAAGTTTGCCTATATTTTGTTTATCAAAAATAGAAAGAATTTTGAATAAAATGAAATTTTGTTGAATTTTGGACAATATCCCTACTGATTTTCCTAAGTCTTTATTTCCGGAATGTAGGTTTTTAAACTTATTTGTATTTTGAAAATCTTAAAGTGTGAAGGCCATTGATAACCTCATTTTATTTTGATAAAAAAAATCAGAACACAATTCCATAAACCCAATTGGTTTTGGGCCTGAAAATGTATTATGGGCACCATTTAATTTACTTGGAAATATCTGTTTTTTCATGACTTTAGGCTAACAATAATCAACATATTTAATTATTGAAAAATAGTATGGTAAAGTTTCTAATATATTAAGATGATTTAACATATAAGTAAATGCAGTAAAAATTATTACATTTTTTTTGCCGACTGGCTAATAATAAAACTGCATATGGATATTTTGACAGAATTTCTAGAAAATGATCTATGCGATACTATTGCATATGAACATACAGATTTTATGAGTGTATGACTCTTTAAGCAGATTCTGTAATTTTCAGAACACTTTCAAACTAATAGGTTTGCCTAAAACAGTATAGATGAATTTGTAACATAACTTTTCAAGCAAACAACTTCAAACTAACATGGTTCATACAATATTCAAACTAGTTGCAAATTTATCAACAAATTCCAGTCATGATTCAGCAAAAGAAAGAAGCTTTACATTTTGTTGAGAAAGTACCTTGACAATAACAAGAACACAAACAGAAAAAGAAAATAATTCTCTGAAAAGATGAGCAAGAGCAGCAGCAAGAAACCCAAGCAGGAAATCAAAACCAGTTTCCAAATTAAAACCCAGAAATCCAGAAGACAATGTGAAAAACCAGTAGGAGTTCTTTGCTACTTAGTGAAACAAAGAGACTCCAGCTTATATTTTGTATTTCGGGTTTATGAAAAATGTCTCTGTTTTCAGGTGTGTAAAAAAAGATTTGTAAGAATTTCTGTGAAATCTGAGAATGTCTATCTAGAATGAAAAAATCGAATGTATTTATAGAATGAGGAGGTGAAAAGGGAAAAGAATTAAGGCACATAGAATCTGTCAGAATTCCCTATAAAGTAGGGAAAATGGCATCTTCTGTACAGAAATGGACAGTTGTCCAATTTCTGGTACCTTCCTTCTCTCAGAAAATGGACAAGTGTCCTGTTTTCGGATATTTTTCGATCTTATCCTTTTTCCTACTCAGCATTGGGGCAGTTGTCCCTATTTTAGAAAGCTCCAGCACTTTCTAAAATGATTTTCAGAATTAGGTTTTCAAAATCGACCACAGTAAGATGAACAGTAAGATTAGGTTTTCAAAACCTGTCTCTGATATCACAGTAAGATGAACAGAGCAAGAGACTCCAAGAAAGCAAACTATATCATTGATACGAAAGTTTTCCTACAAACGGGCTGGCTATTCCCAAGCTACACTAACAGTTAATTTGCTTGTAGTCGCAAAAGTTTTCCTACCAAAGTGGTTGGCGTCAACAACCCATAAGGGACGGCTTTCCAAGCTACACAACTCAGAAAACTTTTGTACTACAATCAACCCAGCTGTTAAAACTCAGAAAATATTCGTACTACAACAAGCTAACTTTCTTAGAGTATTCTTACTCTATTTTCATACA
Source organism: Nicotiana knightiana (assembly GCA_005239525.1). Taxonomy (NCBI): domain Eukaryota; kingdom Viridiplantae; phylum Streptophyta; class Magnoliopsida; order Solanales; family Solanaceae; genus Nicotiana; species Nicotiana knightiana. The sequence continues at coordinate 7,286 of ML432010.1, read as the reverse complement.
TGGACCGGCATTTCCATCCATTCGAAAGAAAGAAGAAGAAGGAAATTTAGAAGGAACTCATATGTAGACACAAAGATTTAGAAAGGATACAAGATGNTGTGCTGCATGTGTTGAAGCATGTGGAGGCATGTGAAAACATGTGAAGGCATGTGAAAGTGGGACCCAGCTGGTTTGGAAGGATGTGAAATTTTGTCTTGGCATGGGTAGATGATTTTTTAGGGTTTTTTGGTTGGTAATATAGGATTATGGTGGGATTAACAAGGATCTAGATAATTGACCTTCCTGGTTTGTCTTCTAGGCATCTTTCAGAGATCTTGTATAGTAACGCCTGGAATATGTCGGTTCTTTCTCGGCATGTTCCTTCTCCTTTGGATTGTAGGATGTGATCCGTAACCTTAATCTGGAGATGTCTTGCGTGATCTTTTCCCGGATGATTTAATACGAAATTTGATATTCTTTTGCTGTTTCTCGGACTTTTTCCCAGTGAATATGACNTCACTGTATTCTTCTTCCATGGAAAAAATAGACACGGGAAGTTTCCACCAGAATGACGCTTCTGCTTGTGCCTGGACTTTTCCATTAATGATCTTCACTGGCCTGTGAAACATGAATAACTTTGCATTGTAGGAATCATTGAAAAATTTTATCCAATATCTTCTAGGCTTGAACCATAATAGAAACACTTTAAGAGTTGGTTCAATGTTGTCAAAAGCTTTGAAGACATTGCACTTAAATTCCATGAAAATGTAGTACTGATGGCATAAGTACCAGAAAAACCATAATAATTCTTGTGGAAAATCCTTCGCTTGAGCTATGAATATATGGCAGAAAGAATATTCTGGATTGACCCCATATGGCTTGAGAATTGATCCCCCATGTTGCCGGAAAACTTGAAGCTCATAATAAGTCCTTCTTTCCATAATAATTGACGGATCAAAAGGATCCATGAGGTTGAACAACTCTGGTGGATGATCTGTTGGCTTCAATGGACTTGTTCTCGATATATTTGAGAACATGAAAATCTGATTGGTTAGGTTTTGGTTAGGCTTCAGTTTTGCCGAGGAAAATCTCCTTGAAAATTCTTCTGGCCGAGATAGAAAATCTGCGAGAATATTATCCTTTCCTTTGAGGTGCTTGACTTGGAACTTGTATGGAGAGAACCATTGAGCCCACCTGAGAATTTGCGGATTGGGAATAATTTTTGCATTCAACTGGATCATCTTTGGGAAAGCCTTCATATCCATTTCTATCAGAAATTCTGTGTGAATCAAGAAAAAATTGAATTTCTTGATTCCATTTTTTACTGCAAGTATTTCCTTGAATGTGGAGTGGTAATGTTGCTCCACCTCTTTGAACCTTCCGCTGGCATATCCGCATATTTTTCTCTAGCCATCTTTTCTTCAAACAGAACGGCACTCCATTATTCATTGCTGGCATTAGTTTGCAGTATTTTCTTACCGTCTGAAGGGATGTAGAGGGACTTGACATTTTTTGAAATCTCCTTTATTTCCCTGACTGCTTCGTCTTGCTTCTTTCCCCATGATGGATCATTTTTCTTGAGCATGTCTGTAAGTGGAGAAATGTATGTAGAAATATTTGGTATGAAATCTCTCACATAATTTACTATACCCAAGAACTGTTGGATCTGCTTTGTTGTGAAGCTGGTATCCGGAAACTTGAGCAGTGCTTGACATATATGTGGCCCTGGACTGTATGCACCTCGGATAAAATGCATTCCAATAAAATCAATCTCCTTCTGTGCAATAACCATCTTTTTTTGCTGAAAGCATGATCCCGTATTGTGTTATCAATACCTCAAACTAACGAAGCAAATTGACATGTTCCTCCAATGTATTGCTAAATAAAAGGATGTCATCAATGTAAATCAAAGTGGTATGGAGGATGGGCTGGAATATTTTTATCATGGCTTTTTGGAGCAAGGAGGGTGCAGTCTTTAATATGAAGGGCATGAACTTCCATTGGAAGTGATGATCGGGGATGCAAAAACCAGTTTTGGGTCTTTCTTCAGGGTGGATTCCCAATTGCCAAAATCCAGATTTTAAATCAAATTTGGAAAAATACTTGGCCTTGGCTAAGTAGGAGAAAAAAGTGAGTTTATTTGGGATAGGGAATTTATCATCTTGGAGGAAATGGTTAAATGGCTGGTAATTAATGACTAACCTGAGTTTTCCTCTTATCTGCTTAGCTCTTTTATTGACATAGAATGCTTTGCATGCCCACTGTGAATCGGATGGCTCTATTAGATCAAATTCCAAAAGTTCTTCACATTCTTTCTTTGCAAGGTGGAGATGATCTGTATTCATGCCTGAATGACTTGCTTTTGTAGGATTGATGTTTTCATTCTTCTTGAAAGGGAGCTTGATGAAAAATTCATCATTTTTCCATATCGGGCTTTTCTCTTTCTTCATGAAATCCTTGTGGGATTCTGCACATGAATGCTCTGAGATTTTGCTCAATCTCTTTAATTTGTTCATCGTTGGTGATTTGGAAGAGCCTTGGAATCTCAGAATAAGGTTTGAACTGTCTCTTGAAAGTTATCCCGTTAGCCTTGATCTGGAGTTGATCTTTGAGTTGTCTGTAAATGTCGAATCCAACAATAAGATCTTTTCCTGTTACATCAGATCCTATCAGCTTGGCCTTGTACTTCAATCCTGGAAAGAAATAGATTGTGACCGGATGCTTTGTGATGACAGTGGTAGTCAGAATTCCATTTGATGCAGTGTTGAAATCCTTAAAGTGCGGCACCCATTGATCTTCAGGAAGAACAACAGGATTTATGAGTGAGGAAGCAGCTCCAGTGTCGATGAAAGCAATAACTCGAATCGGTCGATCCCATTTGGATGAATAGACTTTGAGTTCTACTTGAGGAACGACTGCGAGTGCGTTGATCTCCTCTAGGGCTACGGTCTCTGGTTCTGAAATTTGATAGTTATCATTTCCTTGATCTTTATAGATATCCACAGAGAAAAGAGTTTCTTCACTAGGTTCATCATTCACAGAGAATATGGATTCAAGGTCCTCATCTTTTCCGAGATGTATGCTAGTGTAATCTTCAATCCCTTGAAGGAGTTTAACAGATCTTCTTGATTGAGGACACTTTTTTGCGAAATGTTCAATCTTGTGGCAAATAAAGCATTTGTTCTTCTTGTGAAAATTTCCTGGCCTTCTACGTCTGAAATATTTTGTGCGTATCTTGGGCCTTGGTTTTCCATCTGGAATTCATGGTCATCTGAAACTCCTGAATCCTTTGTGTCGCCTAGATGTTTTACAGGAACATCCTAATCCAGTGATTAGGTCGGATCTGCGACATGCTTTGTCAAGCGCTGGATTGTGTTGGATAATTTATTTTGGTGCTGAGCGCTTTGTACAAATGTCCTCCAGTGCTACAAAAATAGCTTGTCTGATGTAGCCGACTTGTGGGACCGTTATTGATTGAAACTTTTCTTCAATAATGGTCATGGTTCGGCTTGCTAACATCTTTGGAAGGGAAGAAACAAAGGCTTGCTTTAGGTTGATGTCTCCATCGATTTCAAAGTATATCTTTGCCATTTTCTGAAAATGCCTGTCAATGTCATTTCTTTCGAGTGACACACACTTCATCTCGAAGATTTTTCTTCACATTTTCTCCTGTCTTTGGCTAGTATCTCCGCAGAAAACTTTGTGTAGGATTCTCATGTTGAAGGAAAAATCCTGGGATGTAAGAAAAGTATTTATGTCTTGAATCCCAAGTGAATTCCACCAATCACTAAGGATTCCTGAGAACCGTGAAGTTAGTTCTGACAGGATGATATACCTTTCTCGTTCCACCAAATTTTTTGTCACCATCCAAGTATAGAAGTCCTGGATTCTTTGAGGTCATTTTGAAACCTTGACGTCGTCTAAANCACACTTCATCTCGAAGAGTTGTCTTCGCATTTTCTCCTGTCTTTGGCTAGTATCTCCGCAGAAAACTTCATGTAGGATTCTGATGTTGAAGGCAAAATCCTGGGATGTAAGAAAAGTATTTTTATCTTGAATCCCAAGTGAATTCCACCAATCCCTAAGGATTCCTGAGAACCGTGAAGTTAGTTCTGACAGGATGATATACTTTTCTCGTTCCACCAAATTTTTGGTCACCATCCAAGTATAGAAGTCTTGGATTCTTTGAGGCCATTTTGAAACTTTGACGTCGTCTAAGGTGAAAGTGTGGAAGCCAGTTCCAACTGGTTTTGACGCCATGGGTTCCTGTCTTCTTTCTGGTATCGGTTCACCTGTCATGCCTTCTCGTTCCTCCTCTACTTCAGATATTTCTGGATCTCTTGGTTGACTCACAAATATCGGGGGATCATCTTCTTCGGAAGAGTTTTCTGTGGAATCATTCCTTGATTGAGAGCTTTCTTCCATTGTATCATTGTCAGAGGAATTTAGAGATTCTGACCATGTAGTTTCTCCTTCTGACATGTTTCTTGGATGGGAGACATAGAAGTACGGAATCTTCTTATCAGAAATCATTAGATTTTCAGGGTTGGACCCTTTTGAACTTTCTCCTTTTTCTCGTCGTTTCTTTGTTTGTTTCTTGGCTGCAAAAGCATCTTTCCTTTCCCAAACCATTTTTGCAATATCGAATTCAGTTTCTTATTTTAAGGGTTGGGTGAAAGAGATAAGATGGTGTGAGGTAGTAGGAAAAGTAGAAAAGGTGTTGTCCATTTTTTATGGGGAATATGCTTGTCTTGACATGGGGTAGAAGGTTGGTTTTGAAGAGAAAAGTGGGGTTTTTTATCACTCAAAACGATCATTTCTCAAAAGTTGGATATGTTCCTTGAGTGAAATCGTCTCTTTTTGTTGTTGTTGAAAGAACTGGAAAAGTGAAGTTCCTGGCGGACAAATCTCATATTGTAAATTTGCCAATCTTAGCTCCAAGGCTTTGATTAGTCCTGCATGCTGAGACGATGTCTGCTCCACCTTTTTCTCAATTGTTTCTACTTTGCTCATCAACTTGTTTTGTGTATGGGCCACATTTTTTATGGTGTTGCCAATATTATTGAGCACTTTGTTTTGGCAGATGGAATTTTCTGATTGCCAGTTCATTGTCGCCTCGATGTCACTTGTTGGGGGTTTTTCTCCAGAAGGTAATACTATGTTTTTCTTGGGGATTTTTGGAGCATGGCTGATACCTTCTTTTTCAAAAGGTTGGAGTGGAGGAAAATCTTGGGTATTGATAGAACTTGAAGGGCTCATCATGAATATTTGTGGGTTTGTGGATTTTTGGGTTGATGGAGTTTTAGGTTCAGGTGGCTTTTTGGATTCTGGGGTGATTTCACTATCTTCCCAACTTGGAGTGAATTTTTCTTGTAATTTTGGCCATTCTTGGGGTTTGTAGCTGACAAGAAATTCATATTTACCTGGATGACTCAATGAACCAATTGAAGGGTCTTTATTTTCATATTTGGCTTGGAATTGCTTTTCAGTAGCTTTCCCCTTTTTCTTGGATTTTTGTTTGGGCTTGTTGAGGCCAAATCTTTCCCAGTGACGCTGGTGGTGTTCATCATATTCTCCAATTGGATCTTCCAAACAATCTTGTCAATCGCAATCGAGATCCCAAGGGTAGTGTCCCGTAAAGGGGCATTTGTACCACCAAACTCTTTTGCCTTCTTTGTCGAAATGTTGACACCAGTCATGTTCTTCCATGATGGTTTGTATATTCCAGAAAAGTTCTCTTTCAGGGTCAGGGTCAGGATATTTATCTTTGGGTTGGATCATTTGGCAAGAAAATATGGTTTTATTTGGTTTTTTGAGATGGGAATGGTCAAAGCTTATGGAAACGGTTTTATCATTTCTTTTGGTAAAACTTGGCTCACCAAATATTAAAGGTTCTACTGGTTCCCTTATTTTTTCATAATTTTTGATCCAGGAATCGGGAAGAATTTTGACAAGCTTATCTCTGGAAATTTGTCTGGGTATTTGGGTGCACATGGTGTTTCCTTTGGGAGCATCAATATTCAAGAGTAAAGCATTTTCTCCTCCAGGAATGCATAGATCCATGGCATGATTTTGGACCCGCCACGCCATTTGGTGATGAAGAGTGGCTTGGATAGAATCTTTGGCTTGTGGGGCACCTTGAATTTGGACTTGGATTTTTAGTGCTTCGGTTAAGTATGGGTCAAAAAGGGACATGTTGAAATTTGGAAATATAGTTATGAAGACAGTCCCTGCATTCAAGGTAACTTCAACAGTACCCAAATTTTCATGTTGGTACTCCAAGTATCTTGTATCTAAAAGAGAAAGTCGGGCAACAACAGGTTGACCTTTTCTTCCATGATAAGTGAGAGCAATTCGGATAGCACCAAAATGGATATGGGTGAAACCATGATCTCTCCATTGTCTGGGAAAATCATCTGGAATTTGGAGGGTAATAAACGGTTCCTCTCGTGTAGCAAGAATAGGATGCTGGTCAAGTTTTGAGGCAACAACATATTCTTTGACTCCTTTTGGTTTGTGTTGGACTAAGGAATGGATTTGGGTCCATGGTGCAAGTGATTTTTTGGCAAAAGCTGAATAAGGGTTTATTAGGGGTAGTTCAGTGGAAGATACTTATAGTTCATCGGGTAGGATATTGACTTCATATAGGTAATCATATTTTTTGGACAAGGTTTTATATAGAGTAGGAGACATATTCATTTTTGCTAGGGAAGAGGATGATGGAAACGACTCAGACATATTTAGTAAACTGTTCCTCCCTTCGAAACGATGGGTTGGCTCTGATATCACAGTAAGATGAACAGAAGCAAGAGGCTCCAAGAAAGAAAACTATATCATAGATACAAAAGTTTTCCTATACTAACAGTTAATTTGCTTGTAGTAGCAAAAGTTTTCCTACCAAAGGGAATGGCTTCAACAACCCATAAGGGACGGCTTGCCAAGCTACACAACTTAGAAAACTTTTGTACTACAATCAACCCAACTGTTAAAACTCAGAACACATTCGTACTACAACAAGCTAACTTTCTTAGAGTGAACTAGATTGGTTTTGGGCCTAAGTAAAGTGACTCTTAGCCTGAAGAGTTCAGCTCTCTTAAGCTTTCAAAGCTATGGGCCTGTCTATTTAGCTAGGCCCAATAATAATAAAACAACAAAGCTATGGGTCTGTCTATTTAGCCAATCCCAAACCATTAACAACAATAAGCAAAGAAAAAAAAAACGAGACAGAAAGAAAGAAATGCAATATTGTTTATATATATATATATATATATATATATATATATATATATATATATATATATATATAT